>JAPKLW010008864.1:915-12772 GCA_026898455.1 Plectranthus barbatus | reverse complement strand
AGCTCAAAAACGAGGTACAGTCATCATTGCATCGATAGCTGTAGTAAGTAGTAACTGCGATATACATCATCATCATCATCCATTTCTTTCTCTATCATAGGTTCATCTGCTGAGCCAGAAGTTGGGTGCGAAGGATGGGTGTGCCGGCGGCAAGCCGGAAGATGCATCGAGCTCGGCGAGGAGCGATGTTTTGGACTCGGATTCGTCGGGGGCGTTGGAGATTGCATCGAGGGATCATTTCTGTGGAGATGAAGATGAGAGCCTTGTGCAGAGATTGTGCTCCCCTAAACTGGAGGCAGAATACTATGATGATTTGCAGCCAAATTCTTGCAACCTTGGATTTCCTGCCCAGAATCAAGGCACGTGGTTCTGGCAATTTTGAATTCAAAGAATTCATGGTGTCTTGTTATCTTATCTATCTGTGTCTATGCTCAACTCATTTTGTAGATAAAATCAGGTTCAAATAATTATGAAGCTTTTATTCCACCATTCTATCTATCTTTTCCTCATTTTCCTTTTCTCCTTCTTTCCCAAATCCAAGTCTAATAATTTTATGACTTCATTAATCTATATAGTGAAATCATGGAAGAAGTCAAATATTGTTTCCGTGTCCGGAGTAGGGCTGGCAATTCGTGCTTGTTGGGTCGTTATCGTGTCGTGTCTTATCGTGTCGTGTCATTATCGTGTTTGAGCTTAACGGGTTCGTGTTGTGTTCGTGTTTAAGCTTAACAGGTTCGTGCCGTGTTCGTGCTCATTATTATCGTGCGTGTTCGTGTCGTATTCAAGATTTTTACTCCCAAGTGAAAAGCTGGCAATTTTATTAAGATTAATTTTTATCGTGTCGGGTTGTTTTCGTGTCGTGTCATTATCATGTTTGAGCTTAACGGGTTCGTGTCGTGTTCGTGTTTGAGCTTACTAGGTTCGTGTCGTGTTCGTGCTCACTTTTATCGTGCGTGTTCGTGTCGTGTTATCGTGTCGTGTCAAAAATTGACAGCCCTAGTCCGGAGTCATTATTCTCATTTATTTTTGACATAATTATCAATGTTTGTGAGTGTAGTGAAATTAATATTTTATTGATGTGAGGAGATTTTTTTTTATTTTAGAAAATGAGACCGATTTCGCGAAACAGACAAAAATGAAAAATGAATTTAATGAGGCAGGACGGAGGGAGTATTTTACATCCACGTTCCTCCCATAGCCACAACTTTTGCACCTACGTAGATTCAAAGTCGAACATAAAGATTGATACTCCCTTCGTTCCGCCATATTAGTCTATATTTCCATTTTCATCTGTCCCATCAGATTAGTCCGTTTTTCTAAAATGAAAAAAAAATTCCTCACATCAATAAAATATTAATTTAACTACACTCACAAATAATATTTTTTGTGCCAAAATCAAACTAGGCTAATCAAATAGGACAGATGGAGGAAGCAGGGACGAAGGCAGCCCCGGGCTGGGGGGGGGGGTTGCCGACCCCCTGACGACCGAATTTTTTTTTTTAGTTATATTTATAAGACTCGATCCAATCGTGATATGGTCTAATTCCCCGAAACATGGTCGAACCCCCGAACTTGAAGTCTGCCTCCGCCCATGGGAGGAAGTATATAGTAATGAACGTTTTGCTAAACACTCATAAATGTGTGACTTTTTAATTAAAATATGTATTGATTTATATTTCATTTTGGTAAAATATTATTGAAATTCAAATTCATAATATATTAAAAATACAAGTAAAATGTTTAAACTACTCGTATCTAGATGGGAACACTAGTTATGGTTATAGAGTGGCAATATGCGATAAGTTTAAAGCTCAATGTATTATGTGGACCAATAATAAATGTGATTACTGGATTAATTAAGATTTTAGTACGCCATTATTGTTGAAGGCGTGGCAGCATTTTGTGACAGACGTTGATTTTAACTATTTTTTATTCTCAATAATGGTGGGAGTGATTAAAACATTTTAGCTAAATATATTATTGGTTTAAATTATATTCGAGGTATACGAAATTTTAAATGAATGTATTTTAGTTAATAAAAAAACTGTGTAATTAATATTATGATTTGAGATTGTAATGAAATCAAATATACGAGTTAATCCCAATGAGATTTGCAAGATAATAAAGCCTAATTAATGGTATATATGGTTTCGATTTTAATCTGGTTTATTTATACTATATAATTTTGTGAATATATTTAATATTAATTCTTATTTATCAAAATACTAATATGATATTCATGGTTTTGAGAGGATAGATCGTAATATAAATCATAATTTTTTATTTGAACAAAGGATTATTATTATCATTATTATTATTATTATTATTATTATTATTATTATTATTATTATTTATTATTATTATTATATCATTGTTCTAAAAGTGATTAAGATTGAAAGAAATACTAAATATAAATTAACAATAGAATAAGGAACTAAACAAGTGATATGATAGAAATATGATATTTTAAGTAGATTTGGGAGCTCCGGCCAAATGCTAATTATAAATAAACAAAAAAATCCCACACCGGAAAGAAAGCATAACCACTCGATCAAATTTAAAAGTAAGTGGGACCCAGCTACGTCGCACCGCAACGAGCAATCAACCAAACACGTGTCCCCACAATCAAATCAGACGTCAACGACGCTAGCAGATGCGTACGCCACGGAGCGCGGGCCCGGGAAGCAGTGGGCTGATTGAGACCGGGCTTGCGACGTGGCGCCCATCCTACGGTGACTCAGTGGGCCGGGCCCGCACGAGCGTACCCGTCGTTTTCACGCGTTTTTATTCCACGGATAAGACAATTAAAACTAAATGAGAGAGGTGATGATATATATCACGGCTCAATACTACGGGGGCCCAATCAATTCGGGTTAGGTCACTTGTCGCACTGAAATCGGGCTTATTTTTCCTCTCGGGCCCGATTATAGTCCTTTCCCTAATATAATAAGCTTAGGTTAGGGATGGTGAAAGATAGATATTCTATCTTTTTTAGGTAAGAATTTGTCTAGGATGTGTCACAGATTATTTTTAAGAGACAAATTAATCGATTGATTCGGATCTTATATTTTACGGCAGAATCAACTGATTCCAATTAATCTCATTTGAGAAACCGTCTCTTTTTTTCATTAGTGGGAGAAGTAATAACTAATTTCTGGCCTCTCATTTGATTGTTTGAATATATTTTAAGAGACAAAAATCGATAATCTATTAATTTTTATTTTAGTTTATTAGTTTCAGACACACACACACACATATATATATATATATATATATATATATATACACGTATAATCATATGTGAACCACCTCCCAGATGAGAGATGAGAACTTAATATCTGCCATCCAATTTTCGATTTTAATGGTTCAGATTTAATTAGGGATTTGTTTTGTTTTAATTTATTAATTCTTTTTATTAATTTTTTAGGGTATTTTAGGCATTGCAATTTTAGGATATATTGAATATGTAACTAATTCCTTTTTTTCGTTGCTTTTCATTAACCGTCCAGTTTTTTTTCTTTTTTTAATATTTTTGTAAAGATTTTGATACTATGTGTATAATTCACCATTTTTTTTTGTTTCATAATCGTTTACAACATATCATATATTATTTCATATTCGTTTCTCATTGTGTTTGAAGTTTGAAGTTTAAGTTTCATCAATTTATTTCATGTAGAATTTTGACGATGGTAAGTTTTTTTTTTTGTATGTATCAATGATGTTGAAGTTTCATTTACACACGTGATGGAGTTGTTTGTTGTTGATACAGTTAATGATTCGTTATTCCATCTAATGGTTGTTTTTTAATCACTTCAATGCATGGAGTTTAGTTAATTTATGTCATGGTTGTGTTTTATAATGTGTTGATGTAGTTTTTTTTTCTTGTTTTATTCACGTTGACTATTAATCCTCAAGTAATGTTAATGGTTTGGGTTTATTAATATGTAAAATTTTATTGAAATTTAATTGCAGTTATTACGCCTGTAATAATGCAGTATTAGGTTATAATAATTATAGATGTTCTTATATTTAAATTTTTTTTGGTATGACGTATGCATGTATGTTTTTTAAAGTTTATTTTTTTATTATTAATAAAATTTAAAATAAGCGGAATAAAGTGTATTTATCTTGCCTGTAATCTTGCAGTAATAAGGTGTTATATATGCAGTTTTTTTTTTAATATAAAGAACAAATTTTTTTTTATAGAAAAATTGGATGCTTGCATGTTTTTGTTTGAATTTTTTTTTTGCAATTTTAGTAATATGTATCAATGTTTCGTTGTGAATTCTATTATATGTATTATGTTTTATTAGTTTTGTTTGATGTTTGTGCATAAATGTTTTTTAGATTTTATTATTTGCAATAATTGACTTTTAATAGTGCAGTTATATGAGATAATATTTACATTAATTTTGCTTTATTTTTTAAATATTTTGTAGTGGTTATTAAAGATGAGATTAAAGAATGTTTGAAAAGATTGGCTCTTCACGAACGTTTGATTGCTGTTGGTAAAGAGACTTATACGCCTGTTGATGATTTGAATGAGGTTTTTACAGTTGTTTATGATGAAGTTGGCGTAGATTATGTATGCAGCTGCAAAATATTTGAAAGGATGGGTTTTTTTCTGTAGACATATATTTTTTGTTATGAAGAACAAGTTTGTTACCTCTATTCCGGAGAAGTATTTGCTTGAGAGATGGAAGAAGGTCCATTTGATGAAGAACTTACATGTCCATGATTCTGAAATTCTGGACCATTTTGAAACTGTTGATCAATGCAAGAGTTTGACAAATAGGATTACTTCTACTATGTATGGATGGTTGCAGCACTTTGATGGTGATGTTAGTAGACTCTTTGATTTTCCGGTTGCGATTGATCTTGCTGGCAATAATGTTTCTGGAATGGATAAGGTTGCTGGTGTTAGTGATAAGAGACAGATGTTCCAGAAATTCTATGGAGCAGAAATACCAGAAAAAGTGGATGTTCACCCACCGGACATTGTTAAGACGAAAGGCAGTGGTATTTGCATTATGTCTAATAAAGAGAAGGTTATTCGTGCTACGAAGAAACATCTTAGGCTTTGCAGAAAATGTAAACAAATGGCTACTCATGACTCGCGTAATTGTGATAAGTTTAAGGATGCTGGAAGCAATGTCTAAAGTTTTTCTATTCTTTTGGGTTTTGTAGTGGTTGCAACATATCATTTATATTTGTGTATTTTTCTTAGATTTTTGCATGGACTTATATATGAGAACTTTAAGTTTTGTTTATTTATTCCCTTTTCATTTTAATTTTATCATAGATAGTATGGTTTTTTGGATTTGTTGTTCATGTTTTTAGGTGTATTGAATTCTTTTAGAAAATGCAGTTAAATAGCATGCAACAGTGCAATTATATTTTTAATTGGTTACAGTTTTTATTGTTAGTAATATTATTTTTTAATTTAATATAGTATATTTATTTATTTTTAAAACAAATGCAGTTATATTTCCGTTAAAATTGCAGTGAAAGTTTATTATTGTTACATTTAATTTTTTTTAAGGCTTACGCTTGAATATATAAATTTTATGCATTAAATAATTGCAGTTATTACGCCTGTAATGTTACAGTAAAAGTTTTAAATTGTTACAGTGAAATTATTTATGGTTTACATTTATAGTTTATTTATTTTATGTTTAAAATAATTGTAGTTAACTCGCCTGTAATATTGCAGTGAAAATTTTGAATTGTTACACTTATATTTATAATAATTGTTATGGTTTGATTATTTATTTTTCATCATCTTTGTAATTATTCTTTCATTTATATTGTTGTTCGTGTTAAAAAACAATGCCTATTATATGAGAAATTTACAAGTATAAAACAATGCCTATATGCATAGTTATATCACAAAATTTACGGAAAATCAAATCATTTTATATAAATATAGTACTTTCATCAGACGAAATGATGCTTCATGTTCAAAAAAACACTAAACATATATGTCTTCCAAAGCTTTTTTTTTTTAAAAAAAAAAGCATGAAATTGTCTATTGTTAAAACCCAAATGTCTAGCGGAAGGTCTCCACGTACTTTGCCATGTCTAGGCTTTTGTCCTTGCAGTGTTCTTTGAAGAAGTCGTTGGCAACCTTGATGATTTTCTTACCCGGTTTGTTGTTCTTTGATCCTATTAATGTATGGCACATCTCCATTAGTAAAATTTTAAGCTCGTGCTTCGATCTCTGATGCAGTCCACAGTCTCAGTCATCCTATAATATCAAAAAAATTGTAGCAGAAGTTCACAATCTTTGCATTAATAGTGTATATGTTTTCCATTTTCTGTAATATGTGATCACCAAAATATTGACATGTGAAATACCGCAAGTGTACGGATCATATGTAGAAATTTGATGAGCACGAGTATCGTATCCACAGAGACTAAAAACATGATTCAAACCAAAGTACTGGTTTCATTTTACTTCTATTATCTAAGCAACCATTCATTTGGATTTGATTTTGATTAACTAAACAAGACTTAATTAATATAAACTTCAACTTAACTAAGATATCTTTACTTGAGAGGAAACATGGGCTATTGAGTTGTGTGATGATATGGGAGATTCCAATCTTTATCGAGTTTGTGTGAATAATCAAATTTTATTCCTAAACATGAAGGATGAGTTCTAAAGAACCATGAAGTCTTGGTGTTGAACAATCATGCACACGAACAAGTGAATAAGGTGGCTCATTTGAATGGAATTAAGTGATTAGTACTCAACCTCTACTAAGTATCTAATTGATGTGATTGTGATGCTTAATATTCATTGATCAACCAAAGATTTACAGCTCTATTTACATGGATTAGATATAAAATGAGTCATAACATACATATACAAGGATCTTATCCTAAATACATGTAGGATACACATCAACATGATCAATGAACATAGATTAGGAATTGTATTCACACACAAAATAATATAGACAAGAATCTCATCATCAATCACACAACTCTAGCCCATAGATAATTTAGCTCATGATAAACAAAAAGAACAACAAATCAAACATGGAGAGCATAATAAAAACAAGGATTTAGATAGAAGAAATCAAGCTCGTAAGGTTTCCGGTGTCGGATCGTGGTTGCTATTACAAACTTTTCTCAATCCTTTCTCTAAATCAAGTTTTTCTTTCCTTTCTTCTCCTCCCCTGTTCTCTCGTTTCTCTCCCTGCCTCTCCAGCTCTCTCCCCCTTCTAACTAATAAAAATCAGATATATTGAGAGGGGATAATGTTTGGTTTCTTAATTCCCACACCTATATAGAATACAATCATGAACCTAGATTAGAATATCACAAAATAGTCCCAAAATATTGCATTCCAGCCCCTGTCGCCGCAAGCCGCGGTCAACTTACCCAGCCGCGGCCCAGACCGCGGCGAAATGCCTTCTGAAGGCTCCTCTGTCGCCGCCCGCGGTGGCGACCGCGGCGACAGGCCTTCGTTCTTCCTCTCTGTCGCCGCCCGCGGTCTGCACCGGTTTTGGGTCCAACACTTCATCTTTGGCTATCTTGGAGTATTTTCCTTTATCCTTGATCAAATCATTTTCATTCCAACTTGATTCATCTTTCCAACTTCGGATCTTTGACAAAAACTTCAAACCATCATCGTCCGAGCTTGATTCCCTAACCTAATAACAAAATACGCAGCTAAACAAAGATTAGTAATATCTGCAATATTAATAAAAAAACAAGCTAACTATGAATTAAAATACTGAACTAACCACCTAGAATAGCATGAATTAGCATGAAAAACTAATGCTTATCAGTATGTTTTAATTGTCATTAGACTTACAATGTTTGATAATAATATTGCAGTTCAATGTATAAAATTATACATAACATTTAAATAAAGATTGCACTTAAATATGTCATTTCATATTTTGTTTTATTTTCACAATTAAGTACATATTTCGTGCAAAACAGATAGGTGAATGTACTAATTATTGGCAGTTTATTGACTTAAATTCATGCAGCAAAATTACATTTTTTTTTGCAGTAATTTGAGATAAAAATTGTGAAATCTGAATAAGGTTGCATCAGAACTTAACAATCCTTGCATTTTCAATATGAATTAAGTAGCAGCAAAAGTTCACATTTCTTGCATAAATATTGTATATGTATTCCATTTTCTTTACTATGTATTAATTGTCATTAGACTTACAATGTTTGCTAATAATGTTACATTTCAATTTGTAAGAGGTGTGAACATGCATTCTAACTCAGAATAATATTGCAACAAAAGTTCACAATAATTGCAACAATAGTAAATTTTCTTTTCGCATTTTCCTATATATAACATAAATTATTATTGGAGTCAAACAAATCACTAAGTATATTGCACTTTTAGTTTTAGAAATATGCATTTCTGTTAAATAAAACTTGCATTTAATTCTATCATGTATAACATTCTGATATTTTCAATAAATATACCAAATAATGATTACAATAAGGACCGTGGTTGCACAAAATTGTCACAGTAAAAAGCCCTAATATTTACTTTACAAATACTACAATTTATAATTGAAGCGAAAATTGTAAAAATTAAAGATGATATTCATATTGCCCATACCTGAATTGGCGATGTATTTAGAGTTTGACTTCAATTTTCCGGCCGACGAGCGTTCTTCGTGTTTGTTGAACCTAAAAAATAAAAAGACAAATCACAAAAAAAAATTATAAAGATTTACCAGAATCAAAGTCTTGAATGTTCTTAGTAGACGGGATTGACGTTAGCAAACAGTAAATAAAACATATTCACTATTTTTCAACATTGTTCCAGTTACATTGTAAAATTAAATTTCCAGAATTTTTACAGAACGACAATGCTCAAATACATGAAAATATATTTACATAAACCTGCACTGAATGTTTTTCGGTTGTCATACTAACCTTCGCCGTCGATTCCGACTTGACTTCGACCGGAGGCATCGCTTGTTTTGCGAAGCCGATGCTTTGAAAAATCTCAGATATGGTGGTTGTGTTTTATGAGTGAAAAGTAAATGCAAGGTGAGATAAAATATGTTAAACTGTAAATGCGCCAACCACCTCCCGTAAAAATCGTAAAAAAAGACGTGGGAAGTTTAATTTTAATGCTTAATGACTTAATTATCCTTATATGCAAGTTATTTAAACTATATATGCAGCGAATTTTTTTTTGAATAAAAATAAATCTGCATCGTTAAATAATTAAATGGAAGATTCAGATTTGGTCTTATTTCACATCTAGGAGGTGGTTGCTACTATAACGCTCCCCTATATATATATATATGCGATCCAGTGAAAACCCCTCTTACCATAAGAAATAAGAACCAATCACAACCGTAGATCTTACTGAATAAACGATCCAGATCTCATAAAAAAAGCGGTAATTTTTCTCAAAAAACCTGCATTATTGGGCAATTTAGTTTTTTCGCTTATAATTAAAATTCGCCCTTAAATTATAACATTCTTAATACACATACCACGTACATGCATTATAGAATTCGCAAACTATCATTATAAAGTGAACATACTATCATTATATATTATCCCTCTAATTTCACACGAATACACAAATATTACTAACAGGTGTAATAATTTAAAGTAGTAGGTTTCATCAAACAAAGCAAAGACCTTCATTATATAGTTTATGGACTATCATTATATATCATTATATGTTGAACTTAAAAAATATGTATAATATAAACTCAATGTGCTTTTTCTTTCCTTAGTTAATTAAAAATGAATGTGTAAAAGCAAAGTAAATTGTCGATTGCGAATAAAGTTGTAATTAAATATGAATTAAAAAGAAGTTACAATCACTCATTGAACCTCTTCTAGAAACATCACAAGTTGCAAGATTGAGGCCTGAGGGTTGACAAATAACAATATAATACAATACAATAATAGCAATACAATCCATTGTGGAACAAATAAAGGACAAAACCTCCTCAACCATCATCAATCATCAATCTCAACATAGCTAGCTCTCAATCTCATACATAGTTGATGTAAAGAGCTAGCTGAGATCAATGAAGGCTTTGGCCAAGGGATGTTTAGTTTGTGAGAGATGATGAGCCTCCAAGATCTCAACAATCTCACCATTGACAACAAGGCAGACCACATCAGCTATCATCTGCATCTGCTTGATGTTGTGTTATCACATTTTGGAACAAACGAATCTGTACAGAAAAAGTCGTGAATTAAATTTGAAACTTATAACATATAATGCAAGATTCATAACTATATAATGCATGTCCTTAAACTATATAATGAATTCTCATAACGGAACTGAACCTCCATAAACTAATTATAACTGACTTACATATAATGCAACTATTACAAAACAATAATGCAAGACATAACATTATATAATGCAGATATACAACAAATCTGAAAGTACGTAAACTAATAATCACTCATTCACATATAACATAAGTACTACAAATATATAATGCAATTCATAACAAAATATAATGCATGTATTCGCACTATATAATGAATTCTCATAACGGACCAGAACCTCCATAAACTAATTATAAATGAATCACATATAATGCAACTGTTATAAAACAATAATGTAGGTCGTAACATTATAATGGAGATATAAAATAAATTTGAAAGTACGTAAACTAATAATCACTCAATCATATATAACATAAGTACTACAAATAAATAATGTAATTCATAACGATATATAATGTATGTATTCGATCTATATAATGAATTCTCATAACGAACCAAAACCTCCATAAACTAATTATAACTAAATCACATATAATGCAATTGTACATAAACTAATTATCACTCAATCACATATAACATAAGTACTACAAATATATAATGCAATTCATAACGATATATAATGCACATCTTCTAATTAAACAATTAAGAGTGAAAACACCAAACAAAAAACAACAATCTACGAAACTAAATTCAATATCTGCAAATAAATCATCAATAACATATACAATGAAACTTCGATTCTATCATCGTAATCTGATAACTAATGATCGAACATCATATCAGAAAACAACTGCTTTTATTACATAGCAGATGGAATATATAAATTCTTACCTTTCAAAGCATCCATAACTCGCCGACGATAACGGACGAATACAGATGATGACGAACGCATACGATAAACGCAAACAATGATGAACAAAGACGATGACGAGCAGATTTCATAATTATATAATCGCAGAAGGAATGAAGATGACAAATCACAAATTGCAAAGGAAACAAAGAAAAACGAGATTTAATTTAGATTATAAAAAGATTTGAATTCATGTAAGTACAAAATTACCCCTCGTTTTGCAATAATGCAGGTCAATACAAACAATAATGAAACGTGGACGAAATTAAATCTGAGTTGTTGATTTCATGTTTTGGATGACCGAGATTGGTTCTTATTTTCACATGGTAAAGTTGGTTCTCATATAATCACTCTCATATATATTTATATAATATTATACTTATATGAGATATAAATTAATTTACTAAAATTATAAATAATATTTTTTATTTTTTATTTTTAACAATAATTGAATTTAATAATTTTATGTAACGCAAGATGAAATACTAATATTATTATAAAATGAAGAATGTGTTAGACAAGTTTTTCTAAGGTGGAGTTTGGTATAACTGTCGGGAATCACAATGGGTATGGGTTTGATAGTAAAGGGAATGGGTATGGGTTTGATATTTGGGAATCATTCTCAATTCTGATGTTTGGTTTACTAGATGGGTTTTGGAATCATTTTCAATTCTGATAATTAATTTTTTAAGTTTATAAAATAATTAAATTGTTATAAATAATAATTAATTTAATAATAAAAAATAACAA
>JAPKLW010008862.1:0-12773 GCA_026898455.1 Plectranthus barbatus | reverse complement strand
TTAATCATTCTTCATTTTATCTCAATTATTGTTCATTATAAAATAAATTAAATAAAAATAAAATTAATTTTTCGAAAAAAATGATTTCAATTCTCTTCATTTTATCTCCTATATACATCATTTAACGAAAAAAATCAAAATTTTTGAAACAGTTCTCTTCATTTTGTCTCTTCTATAACTTCATTAAATGGAAAAAATTAAATTAAATAAAAATAAAATCAATTTTTCGGAAAAATTATTTCAGTTCTCGTCATTTTATCTCCTATATACATAATTAAAAGAAAAAAAATCAAATTTTTAGAAACAGTTCTCTTCATTTTATCTTCTCTATATTTCATCAAATGGGAAAAATTAAATTTAATAAAAATAAAATCAAATTTTCAGAAAAATATGTTAAATTTATTTTATCTTTTTAAAACTTCATTAAATTAGAAAATTCAATTAAATAATAATAAAATTTAATTTAATTTTAGAGTATTAGATGACTCAACTAGGCAATTGAAATTTGATGAAAAATCGAAATTGAAAAGGAATTAGAAATTCAAATATGTAATAATGAAGTTCGCGGAGGATAAAATGAAAATGGAAATTATTTGAGAAAGATACCATCAGGCTAAATGACAATGATACCCTTAAATATGTAATAATGAAGTTCGCGGAGGATAAAATGAAGACGGAAATTATTAAAGCATGACCGCAGATCTTGTGAAATCAAAGGCTGAGATTTATTCTCATTTCTTACATTAACATCTATTCTCATATGATCTAACCCCTCTCTCTCTCTCTCTCTATATATATATATATATATATTCCTAAAAAAATTGACGCATATTCTCCTAAAATCAACCTAATTTATTTGTATTTCATTTATTCATATTCTCCTAAAGTATATAGATTAATAATTTAGGAAAGATCAATCTAATTAACTTTCATATATTTATTGAAAAAATGATGAAAATTCAAAGTGAAATAAATATAGTATGTTTTACACAATAATTAATGAAGTAAGTAATCCATTTAATGAACCATTAATGCAACTAAAAATTACCATATATTGTCTCGGGTATTGTTTTAATATATATAGATTTAACTTATATTAGTACGAAAATTGTGCATAATATTTTATACATTGTAAACATATGAATACATTTGCAACATTAATCTTTGAATTTGATGGTTTATAAAAATAAAATAATATAATATTTTGTTATAATTATATTTAACTTATATTAGTACGAAAGTTGTGCATAATTTTCATGAGCACTTATTTTGTTTGGCAATAAATATTGAACAAGAAGGGAAGAAGTAAACGAGAGGACAGAGGCCTAATTTATTTTAAGTACCCAAAAAAAGAAAAAAGAAAAAAAGGCAAACAGTGCAGCGATGGGCCCGAAACGACGCCGCTTAAGAATGAAGAATGGGCCAGACAAAAACACATAGCTGAAAGCCCCATTTTGTACGTTAAACCCCAAATGCCAACAGCTGTCAACAAGGTTTTGGCGAGCTAACTGCTGAGCGCTGACCGGCTCCAATTTCTATTCGATACAAACGAAGAAGCCGCTACTCTAAATCATCGACGATTTCTCCAAGCCTTCTCACAATTCTTTTCTTCTTCTCGCAGTCCCACTTTCTCTCGCTACGCATCTCCAGCAATCGTCGTCTGCACTCTACAGGAGGTTGGTTATATTTGCGGCAATGGCGCAGGCGGTAGCGACGCGATTGATCCACGGCGCAGTAGCCGTGAATCAGGCCTCTGGAGCTCTGCAGAGCCAAGCGGACAAGCTGCGACCGAGTTATGGCTTTCAAACGAAGGTTTTGGAACGAACTGAGAAGAAGAGCCGCCGCGGAGTTAGCGCGCAGACCACGGCTGGGAGATTCGTTCGCTCGGAACTGCAAGTGATTCCTGTATCTCCTGAAGATGCGCCGAAGGTTTCGAGTTTTGTTTGTTTACTGTCTCCTTGCATGTTTGTATATATTTCAATGAACCTCTGCCTTTTTTTTTTACTATGACCATCATATTTCGTAGTTCTGATGATTTTCAACCTCCGTATTAATGAGTCCGTTGCTGCATAGACCTGTATATAGTACTTTATGAGACCTTCATTTTTATGCAATCGATATGGCCTATAATACTGGTGTCTAAAAGTTTTTAGCGTTAATAGTTAGCAATAAGTGGGAGATATTGTTTCCAATTCAAGAGCGCTGTCCTAATGATCAATGCCTCAATGATGATACTTGGATCCATGTTATGCGCACCTGAATGTGTACATGAAAAACAAATTGTTGAGCACACAAGTTTGCGAAATCAAATTAAAAGTATTATTGTTTAAATTCTCTTGATCAGGAAGAAGGGCAAAATCAGTATTTACAAGGGGTTCCAAAGCTTGGTGGGACATCAGTGGCTATGTGGTCTAAGCCTACTGTCAGGCGGAAGACAAAGATTGTTTGCACGATTGGTCCCTCCACTAACACCAAGGAAATGATATGGAAGCTGGCAGAGGCTGGAATGAATGTCGCTCGTCTTAATATGTCCCATGGAGACCATGCATCTCATCAGAAAGTAATTGATTTGGTCAAGGAATATAATGCCCAATCCAAAGACAATGTCATTGCCATCATGCTTGATACCAAGGCAAGTTCATTTCTTTAGTAAGGATGGGAGCACAGGGACTGTATTTTAGTTGGTCCAGTTAGTCACCATATTGGGAATTTTTTTTCTTTGAAATCACATAACAGTTATATCACATAATCTTGTGTCATTGCATTCATGTGTACTCCTGGTAGTTGATTGAGTTTTCTTGATATTACAACATGGAAAATAAGAGGTAATAATGATATTTCATTGTGTCCAGGGAATGTGATTATAATGCATTGTGATGTCTAATGACAGGGTCCTGAGGTTAGGAGTGGTGATTTACCTCAACCTATTACACTTACAACTGGCCAGGAATTTACTTTCACCATTCGAAGAGGAATTGGCACGACCGATTGCGTCAGTGTGAACTATGATGATTTTGTTAATGATGTGGAAGCGGGGGACATGCTTCTTGTTGATGGTATGTTGTGAAATTCTTTAAATTGAGATAACTTTTAACCGAGAATCAGGCTGTACAATATTTCTATTAGATGCAATTCCTCTTCCTACTCCTTTATACAAAATGAGGAGAAGGGATTTTGGATTTAGCTGATTAGAAGGGCGAGGATCCTGCAAATCTGGTTAAGTAAGGATCTACACTAAATAATTGTTTTCCCTATTTTTAATCTGTATTGCATATTAGTTTATCAATTATTTATTGTGGTATATGTCTTTGTTAGCTTAAATAGTGAATAATGCCACGACGACCAGAATCAAATCTTAACAGTGTTATTTATGCTTCTTAGATGGCATGTCCTGTAGCATTGTTATCCGGCCATTGGCTAACTAAATCCTTGCTCAGCCAGTTAGCTATGATGCTTTCCCCTTTTCAATCAGCCAACTCCGTTATTCTCCTTCGCTCATCATGTATAAATGCATTAGGAAGAATTTCCCATTCAACATAATAACATTTTAACCATCATTTTAGATGGAATTTGAGTATGGTAAGAATTTTCCAAAATTAATGTTTAGCAGACATAATTTTCACATCCAGAAACTTGATTGAACTTCTAGTAGATTAAATATTCATTAAAGTTGTGTCATTTGGTTTACAGATCATGCCAAATAGGTATCAATGTTCTTGTGTGTGGGCATTTCTGCCTTTATACCTTTGCAATTCCATCTTTGTAGTGGGAGAGTGGGTGGGGGCGTGGTATTAAAGTTCACATCTATTGAATGTTAGAATGTGGGGACCATTTATAGAAACTTTTATGATGCTTTTATTTTTCCCGTTAATGGTTATTTCTGATGATGCAGGTGGTATGATGTCATTCCTGGTAAAATCAAAGACCAAAGATTCAGTGAAATGTGAAGTTGTTGATGGTGGAGAGCTTAAGTCTCGAAGACATCTCAATGTTCGAGGAAAAAGCGCAACACTTCCATCCATTACTGGTTAGATCAGCAAGTATACTTTGTGACATCTGCAATACTTATAGTGCTCACTATCCATGTTGCTATTGCGCACATAGTAACTATTGTTTTGACTTCTGAGTATTATTTATACATTTCCTAGTACCCTCTGTTTCAAATGAGATGACTTTCATCAATTATCTGTAACAGAAAAGGACTGGGATGATATCAAATTTGGAGTGGACAACAAAGTTGATTTCTATGCTGTCTCCTTTGTCAAGGATGCAGCTGTGGTCCATGAATTGAAGAATTATCTGAAAGGTACAAAGAGAAGTCCTACTAAAGCTTACAAGTATTAATTGAGTTTTTGGTATAATTAGCGTTGAATCTTCCTCTGCGAATGTCTATCCCTGTAGATGCTGGCGCAGACATCCATGTTATTGTAAAAATTGAAAGCGCAGATTCCATACCGAATTTACATTCAATCATTACAGCATCTGATGGGGTAAGAAGATTAATATTTATATTATTGTTTTAAAAGGAAATGTTACTTGCAACAGTGACTGAGATTTAGCTAGGATGCTCTCATGAATCTTGGGATATCCTGATCCTTTGCACTTTCGTTTGTTTTAATAGCATACATCCATTTCTCATAAAAAAGATTTTGAGTTTATAGATGTTCTAAAGTTTAACTTGATTGGAGCCATCAGTTGTCAATTACTGAGTCATTTGCAGTTGGTAATTGAGGTATGAGATGGTCTACTTACTTTCGAAAATAACTGGGTCCATCCTTGAAGAAGAATACCTGAAGATCACATAACTTCTGTTATGTGATGTATGTTATTTAGTTTCTTTCTTGATTTAGTACTGCTTTTTTCTCTTTGATTTAGATCATATTTACTGTAATCTCAATTTTTACCAGGCTATGGTTGCCAGGGGGGATCTTGGGGCAGAGTTGCCTATTGAAGAGGTTCCCTTATTGCAGGTAACGTCATTAATGTGGTGTTAAGGGGGGAACTATGGCAGCAACGTCACTAAAGTCCATACATTTTATTAGTTAAAATAACTGTTGGTTTGTCGTACTTGCAGGAAGAAATTATTACAATGTGCCGTAGTATGGGCAAGGCAGTCATAGTGGCAACAAATATGCTGGAAAGCATGATTGTACATCCCACTCCTACTCGAGCGGAGGTATCGGATATTGCTATTGCAGTTAGAGAAGGGGCCGATGCGGTTATGCTCTCTGGAGAAACTGCTCATGGGAAGTAAGTGTACTTTCCATTGAATATTGTTACAATGCCAATTTTCTTCCCCCATATATTTTTTAATTATAAAGCGCTCACCTGCTTGGTTGAATTGACTCAGTTAAAATCTTTTGTTTAGGTTCCCATTGAAGGCTGTGAAGGTCATGCACACAGTGTCCCTGCGCACAGAGGCTGCAATGGTTGTGCCTGAAGTTCCAACAAATCTGGGTCAAGCCTTCAAAGTATGGGTAGTCTTTTATCGAAGATGATTTATATTGTGTTATCTGATTCATGCTCATGGTAATTTACTTCTGGCTTTGGTCTTCTGCAGAATCATATGAGTGAAATGTTTGCATTCCATGCAACAAAGATGTCTAATAACCTTGGAACTTCAATTGTTGTCTTCACTAGAACTGGCTTCATGGCCATTCTACTGAGCCATTATCGACCATCTGGCACCATATTTGCTTTCACAAATGAGTGAGTTGTCTGAGTTTCATTGTATTTAAATCATAGACTGCCTTTCAAGAGAAGTGTTGCTACCTACATACTTGTTGAATTCCACTTTATTTGGTGTCTTGTCTTAGCTGCGGTTTTAGCAAGTCTGTATTTTCTTTTCCCTTTAATAGATTTTATCATTTAATTGTCTAACAGGAAGAGGGTACAACGGAGATTGGCCCTATACCAAGGCGTTTGCCCCATACACATGGAATTCTCTGCTGATGCTGAGGAGACATTTAACAATGCTTTGGAGTTGTTACAGGTCACATTTTTAGGCTTACCTTTTCACAAACTAAGCGTTTTAAGTAAAAAAGAATAGTTGAGAATATGCCAATTGCTGCTTCAAAGCTTACCTTACTGAGGAACTGTCTCTCCAAACTTAAATATAATCCTGCAAGGATTTTTCAACTTCTCTCTAATCCTATCTTAAACAGTTGTGGTCTATTATATCATGCATGATAATGCACTTCCATTCCACTTCGCTTTTCTATATCAGGGAAAATGTATACAATATAATATTCTTCTCACACCTATATATTTGACATTTTGCAGAAGCAAGGACTAGCGAAAAAAGGCGAGCAAATTGCGGTCGTTCAAAGTGGTAAGCAGCCTATCTGGCGCGCTGAATCGAGGCATAATATTCAAGTGAGGCAAGTATAGATGGGAAAAGGAGTTGAAGAATAAATTCCATTATTGTGCATGGCTTATGTTGATCATAACTGGTTGGATGATTCAGCCTTGTAAGCTTTGCGTGTTGTGTAACCTTAATATTTGTTTTTATGGTTTAAAAGATTTTTGCTCTCTTTTGTTGGAGTTGAATGAAAGTAAATCAAGAGTTGTAGACAATGCACTTTGTTCTTGAATTTTTGTCATCTTCTTTTTTACGTACTACAATCATTACTTCGAAGTCAGTTGTGGACAAGCAATATTAATTAAAAAATATAAAAACAAGATAGATGATGAAAACAGCAACGTGGGTCATGATGATTAGTTTATTATTCTTCAGTTTAGTGTATGTATGGGGTATTGATATTAATTTTTTAAATTAAATATAATATTGAAATTGGACTTAGCTATGTTCTATCAAATTGTTACAACCTAGGACAATATGATGAAATGTTTTTTTTTTGTTGTCCTAAAAATAAGTTTATTACATTTCAATTAGATTATTTGATTATTCTTTTAGAATTTGTATATACTATATGCACGAGAAAAATAAATATTTTGTATTTTTCGTTCCAATTTGTTAACTGAATCTTAGTCTTTATTGATCCTAAATAAAAGAGATCGAGAAATATCTTTAATTTAATGTAAGATTATAATTTAGTGATTTTGATTATATTGAATCTGTTATAAATCTTCCTGTCATTTTATGGTAAATATAATCATGTGATAAATAGAGAGAGTCAATATCAATTATAAAATATATATAGCAATGACTTCGCCTTTGCCCTTGTGGTTGGCCAATTTGAACCATTCTTCTAGTCGATGAATCTGCCGAATTCTTCTCATCCACCACCACCGCCTCCACGTACTATAATATCAATTCATTCACACCGCAATTAATATGTTTGACATATAATAATCCAAGAAAGTCAGAACTTCATAAAATCTTAAAAAGTATTTATAATCTGTAAAATTTGAACATTTGCCAGTCTAGTTTCGATTCTAGATGGACCTAAATAAAAGTCATAATGAGGTAAGTCTATTAAGATCCATTAATATAAATCATGTAACTTAAATAATGAAATGAAATTCAACTCCATATCTTAAAAATACTTAATTGTCCACTGTAAATACATATTAATATGTATCAACCTGTGAGTAAATTAACACCTGATACTGTGAGTATTTGAGCAATTATGATACTCCCTCCGTCCCACCTCAATTGTCCCACTTTTCTTTTTCGTCCGTCCCACCTCAATTGTCCTTGTTAGATATATTTGAGATATATTCATATCTTTTATGTATATCTTTTGTATCTAGTTAGGTTTAGATTGCATAGTTGTCTATATATACATGTAAATTGTACTCTTTATTGGTGTGTGAAATAAAAAGATTTCCTATCTTTACATGGTATCAGCCAAACTGCCTAAACCCTAATCCTTCTCTCTCTCGACCGCCGTTATTTTGCGCGACCTCTCTCCGCGCCGGCATCGACTTATGGCTGCTCCAGAAATTGATCTTCCCACCCTCCCTCTGTCGACCATGATCCACATGGTGAATATCAAACTCACCTCCTCGAATTATCTCCTGTGGCATGCGCAGATCGAGCCTCTTCTTATTACTCAAAATTTTCTTCCGTACGTGGATGGCTCTCGTCCGCCGCCTGATCTTGAAATAACCGACGCCTCCGATCGCCGCTCTCCGAATCCGGCATACGCAAAGTGGTATTCTTAAGATCAGTTAATTAAACTCTTTTTGGTGTCTACTCTCACGGAGGAATCGATGGCTACGATTATTGGTTGCACATCCTCTCACAACGTCTGGTCGGCGCTCTCTCGTGCCTATAGTCACGCCTCGAAGGCTCGTGAGTTGAGCCTCAAGGATGATATTCTATCTATTAAACGTGGTGATTCGTCCGTCGCAGACTATGGACAACGATACAAGTCCTTATGCGATCAGTTAGCCGCCATCGGCCGTACCCTCGACCCGTCCGACAAATCACATTGGTTCTTACGTGGTTTAGGTTCTGCATTCGCATCTTTCACCACGACCCAACTCACCATCGAACCGCTTCCGGACTTCGACACTATTCTCGCCCGTGCTATAAGTCATGAGCTTTTCATGAAATCCGCAGATGTGGCCCCAGCATCCTCGGCCGTTGCCTTCCACGCGACGCCAACATATCGGGACAACAATTCTCAGAATTCCCGCGGAGGTAAATCATCTCTAAACAAAATCAAGAAGAAAAATAACAACAATCGTCGTCGCCCATGGTGTTATTTCTGCCGTGATCTAAATCATGATGCCTTTGATTGTCCGCGACGCTTTGACAGATCCTTTGATCGTGCATCTCGGCCGCCCCCCTCGGCAAATCTCGCCGACACATTCTCTGAGAGTTGCTCGCTCTCTACTACACCTGTGTCCGATTGGTATCTTGACACTGGTGCCTCGGTTCACATCACTGCTGACTCTACTGCTCTTGATGATGTCTCTGTTTATTCTGGATCTGACAAAGTGACTGTTGGTAATGGTTGTCGCTTGCCTATAACTCACACGGGTTACTCTTCTCTTTCTCGGTTTATTCATTTGTGTAATGTTTTAGTTGTTCCTGGCATCACCAAAAACTTAATCTTGTTGAGTAAGCTTTGCCATGATAACCCCGTGGAAGTTTTGTTTAATGATTCTGGTTTTCAGGTTCAACATCGGGACACCGGGAAAATAATCGCCACCGGCAAGCGTGAGCATGGCTTGTATGTGCTGGATTCCCCACCCTCGGCTCTTGTTGCTGCGCCCACTTCTCCTCCTCCACGTGCCTCATTCGAATTGTGGCACTTTCGTCTAGGTCATCCCGCACCAGCCACTATTTCTCTATTGCAGAAGCTTAATTTAGTTTCCTTTACATCTTTACTTCCAAAACCTACTTTATGCACTGCCTGTCAGTTAGCCAAAAACTCTCATTTGTCTTTCTCCACATCTAATAAACGAGCTTCAAATTTTCTTGATTTAGTTCACTGTGATTTATAGGGTCCTGCGCCCGTTGTCTCTTCATCTGGTTTTCGATATTATGCTATTTTTATCGATGACTATTCTCGATTTACTTGGTTCTATCCCTTACGTCTGAAATCTGATTTCTTTGAGGTTTTCTCTCATTTTAAATCTCTTGTTGAAAATCAGTTTTCATGCACAATCAAAAAATTCCAAAGCGATGGTGGAACTGAATTCACAAATTCCAAAGTTCAAACCATTCTCAAAACCTCAGGCATCCACCACCTCATATCATGTCCCTATACTCCCGCTCAAAATGGACGTGCAGAGCGCAAACACCGTCATGTCACTGAAATGGGGTTAACACTTCTCTTTCATTCCTCTGCTCCGCTGTTTCTTTGGGTAGATGCTTTTAGTACAGCCGTTTACATTATAAATCGCCTGCCCACTCCACTCCTCCAAAATAAATCACCATTTGAACTGGTAAATAGCCGACCTCCCTCCTTTCACACTCTTCATCCTTTTGGCTGTCGTGTCTTTCCCTGTCTCCGTGATTATGCCAAAAATAAGTTTGAACCAAGAAGCCTTCCATGTATCTTCTTAGGTTACAGTCCGGTATATAAGGGTTTTAGATGTCTAGACCCCTCCACCTCTCGCATATATACCACCCGCCACGCCCGATTCGATGAATCATTCTTCCCATATGCCTCTAAATCTATAGCCTCTCCGGCATCCTCCTTACATCTCTCTGACTTCCTCGAAACTTCACAAAAGTTTCCAGCCGTCCCCTCTACCTCTCGGCCCCCACCTGCGACCTCACCAAGCTCGCACGCCAGCTCCTCACCGGCTACATCTTCTTGCCGCATCTGTCCTCTCGACGAGCATCCCATCGCCGTCGCGAGAGATCCCATCCCCACACCTCCACTCCAGCCGAAACTCCACCAGAACCACAAAACCCTAACCCCATCGATCCACAGCCACCAGTCCGCACTCACGCCATGCAAACGCGCGCCAAGTCTGGTATTTTCAAAACTCGGTACCCTGTTGATCTTAACTATGTTTCATTTTACTCTGCTTCTACAGTGTTATCGGAACCTCGGGGCATGAAATCTGCTCTTAAAGTTCCGGAACGGACTCGCGCCATGCATGAGGAGCTTGCGGCGCTCTACACAAACAAAACGTGGGTGTTGGTGCCCCGTCCTTCTGATGCTAATGTTGTTGGCTCCAAATGGGTGTATCGTACGAAGTTTCTGGCCGATGGTACTGTTGACAGATACAAAGCCCGTCTCGTGGCTCAAGGGTTTAGTCAGCTTCCTGGATTTGATTTTACTCACACCTTCAGCCCAGTTGTCAAGGCATCAACTGTGCGTATTATTCTATCCATTGCCGTGATGCATTCCTGGCCTCTTCATCAACTGGACGTCAAGAATGCTTTCTTGAATGGATTTCTGGACTCTACTGTCTATATGGAACAACCACCTGGATTTGCTGACTCTCATCATCCAGATTATGTATGTTGCTTGAAGAAAGCCATCTACGGTCTTCGTCAGGCTCCACTCGCCTGGTATCAAAGGTTTCGCGGATTTATTCTGTCGCTTGGGTTCATATGCAGTGCTTCAGACACCTCCTTATTCATATTTTCGAAGGACTCTCTTCTTATTTATCTCCTGGTCTACGTCGACGATATCATTGTCACAGGAAATAGCTCTACCGCCGTCTCTATTCTTCTTCAACGACTCAACAAGAAATTCGCAACTAAAGATCTGGGTCGTCTTGGCTATTTCCTAGGTCTGGAAGTCTCCTATCCTTCAAATGGCCTATTCTTATGTCAGACCAAGTACGCTCATGACATATTAAAACGAGCTGAACTCCTCGACGCCAAGCCAGTGTCCACGCCGCTACCTCCAGGTATCTCGTTCACGAATGAGGGTGAACCATTCAGCGATCCAACTTTATATCGCTCCTTAGTCGGCGCCTTGTAATACCTAACCATTACGCGCCCGGACATAGCTTACTCCGTGAACACAGTATGTCAGTTTCAGCAAAGTCCGACGATCGACCATTTTCAAGCAGTCAAGCGAATACTTCGCTACGTCAAGGGAACTATCTCCCACGGTCTGGTATTTTTTCGCGGCCATCTCAGTCTGCTAGGCTATTCCGATGCTGATTGGGCTAGATGCCCTGACACTAGTCGATCTACATATGGTTATGCAATCTTCTTAGGTCCAAATCTTATCTCTTGGAGCGCAAAGAAACAACCAACTGTCTCCCGATCAAGCTAAGAATCAGAATATCGAGCAATAGCAAATACGTCCACTGAACTTGTCTGGATTTCCTCCTTGTTGCGCGAGCTTCATATGTGTCCAAAAGCTATTCCGCTGCTACTTTCGGACAATGCGAGTTCGCTATTTCTCACACAAAATCCGGTATCTAACAAGCGTTCGAAATACATCGACATTGACTACCATTTTGTTCGTGAGCTAGTTAACTCAAAACGTCTGTCTACAGATTTTGTACCTTCCGAGTCGCAAGTGGCCGATATATTCACCAAGAGCCTCGGTCGTCTACTTTTTGAACGCTTCAAGTTCAAGCTTCGAGTGTACCCTACTCCCACGTCTTCGCTTGCGGGGGGTGTTGGAATTGTATACATAAAAGCATTATGATTGGTATATTAGGAAACGTTATGTTTAATAAACTGGTAATCATTAATGACTTGCAATAAACAACTCCTGTCTGAATTAACAATCATACGATGCGAACAAACACATCCAGTTATCTCGTCGATAGGGAGATCATACGGTGTGTAAGAGATCACAGAAGATCGTATAGATCGTTCGACCTAGCGAGATATAAACAGTTGATAGCGTATTTTTCAACACGCTATTCTGCAAGTGTACAGACCACTGCAGAGGGCAAGTAATAATTTATCGAACTCAAGGACTGCAGGCTCGAAACACAACCAAGCACTAAAACATAGACATCGTACTACTATCTAGGTAAATCATAAAGTAGTTTTGGTTTATTTAACTGGACTGATTTAAAAGCAGAAATAAAATAAAACGGGTAATTAAATATTTTAGAAAACAATGAGAAAATAGGATTCCAGGGCAATCCACTTTGAATATTAAACAAACAACGTTTTCATGCAATTCAATCCCAATTTAATTTCCAGTGATGTGAGCAATCGCGAAAATGTTATCAGGCGATCCTCTCGGATTCTAAACCATAACATGGAAATAAAATACCTAATGACTCCTACCGGATGCGCAAAAGGACTTTTACTCTTGATAAAAACCTTGGATTTTAAACCCTTTAAAAGTTCAACTTCCTCACGGATAATTGTTCTAATAAATCTGATAAATTTGCGTCTTAATTGACAACCTAGACCTCTC
>JAPKLW010008861.1:0-12773 GCA_026898455.1 Plectranthus barbatus | reverse complement strand
TTGTTTTATGTCCTATATATGTTCCTCTGGTTGATTCCCATCAACAGAGTGATTAACTGAGAGATGTGAAACCATATCTGATAGTTGCTTGTGCTAACCTTGCAAATCCACATGCGAAATAAAAGGGTGAGAGAGCCCAGCAACTAAGGCGAGCGAACCTTATGATGAATTATATTTAGATGAAAATAAAAGGGTGAGCGAACCCGATCCTCTAAGGCGAGCGAACCTTAAGGATGAGTTAGATATACCAATAAAAGGGTGAGCGAGCCCAAACATCTAAGGCGAGAGAACCTTATGATGAATTTATGAATTAGACCGACTGTGTGTCAAAGTTAAACCAGTTATGATAACACCCAAAATAACACACGTGGGAAATAAATATTTGGCTAACACGGTTCTTTCAACAAAATCCCTTGTTTAGCAGTGTGAGTTGCATAGCATGTTTCTTATATAATGTACGTTTTCGGCATGTTTCTCACTGAGTACGAAAGTACTCAGCCCTCGCGTTATTTCTAAAACGTGCAGGTTAAGCAGCTGGAATGGAAGTAGCAGGTGTAAGCTGGCGAGGAATAAGTAGTTTTTGAGGAAACTGTACAGATCCTGTGACATGTATCTCCATATACATGTCACCATCACGCTACACACACGCTGCTACACTCTCTGAATATTTTCCCTTCCCTTTTAAGTTTCTAAACTTTGGATTATGCTTTAACTGATTTGTCTCGAAATACCTTTTTAAGAACGCTTTTATCTTTTCTTATATTTAAGTCTTCCGCTTATTATTCTTGAGATTTGATAGTCAAAACCTGAACATCAATGTAACGTGGCCCCAAATTGGGAAGGTCAGTTGGGGGCGTTACATTAATTGAATTTTAAAAAATATATTTTTATTTATTCTAATATGCTTTAAAATTGTAAATATATTTATTGTCAAAAATATATAGAATTTGAAAAAATATACTTCCTCTGTCCCATTACAATTGTCCTTCTTTTTTGCACGAGAATTAAGGATTGTGAGTAGAATGAGTTGAGTGGAATTAATATTTTATGATTGAGTGTGAAAAAATTGTTACTTTTATAAACGAGACTAATGAAGTGAGACAAAGAAAAAAAAGAAAGTGAGTAGTATATTGTTTATTCCTTTTTAACATAAAAATAAGGATAATTAACTAAATTGAGTTGAGAATAAATTTATATGTACACATACTTTAATATTTCAATTGAAAATGTAAACAATATTAAATATTAATCGTGCAACGCACGGGTGCAATTCTAGTGATATAGATATATAAATTTAATGCATATAGTTGGGAGTACAACCCAATACTATGGTAAGTGTCAATTATTCATGTGAAAAAAGAGTGATTTTTATTTTTTTGAAAAAAAATGATTTTAAGTGGAGTATATATTCCTGTAGTGTAGTGTTTTGTTTGTGTTGCGATGCAGATTAAAAGGGAAAAAAATAAAGTAGATGATGCTTGTATTTGATGGTTGGGAAGGAATGGGATTTATTCAACTTATTCCACTTTCTTTTTTCTTTTTTTCTTTTTTTAAATTTAACTTTCCATCTTTTTATGTGTGAAGAGTCCATGCCCCCTAAGCTTAGGTTATGATTCAAAGTTTCAAACCACAATTCGATGAATAATGAAAGTTTGAACTCAATAATTATTTCAAGAATAATTATGGTAACTGGAGGTTCAAGAATTTTAGTGTTATTAAAATTTGATCTTATGCCCCATTTTTTAAGACGGAAAAGAAAAAAAAAAGTCTATAATAGTTGGATTTGATTTGTTTTGATTTTCTAAATCAAAATTGATTACATGTTCTTTTTTCATATTAATTCATTATATTTTTTTTTAAATAAAGTTTGATTAGATTTGTTTTCTAACTTGATTTAGATTATAAATCTACTTTCTACCTATAAATGATTCTTGTTATATATGAGTTTCTTCAAAATCATTAGAACTTGTGAGATCATTGAATTTATTTGGTTTTATCTATAAATTCTTATTCACAACTTCCTTTGTGGTGCAATTCATCTTTCGTAGTATTGTTGAGATAAATTGTTTTTTTGGGTAGAAAGGATTTGTTATCATTCTTGTCTAGTTTTTTTTATATAGATAATTTCAAAAATGTTGGATAATTCATTCATATTAAATTATTTTCTGCATACAGTCTTGGCTTACGAATGAACGATTGCTTTAACATTCTCAAAAGATAATAATATTATTCGATTCAATATAATATTTATACATAGTGTTGTTGCTAGATATGCTTAGATATAAAAGATATATACAAGAGCAAATTAGATAGATACAATATATTTTTGTTTATCTAATTTAATTTGTGTATTGTGTCTTTAACCAATTATCATTCATCAACGAATTTGAATCAAAAAATTTATTTTTTATCTTTAACATTTATAATATATAAATATAATAAATAAAAACATCTAACTCATTTTATAATTTAAGATAGAAAGTATATATTGTCAAATTATAAATCTACATATTCTTTATACTTGGTATACCTATCTAATCAATCGGAGTTATTAATCTAAAATTATGAAACATTAATTATCAATTTATTATGCAAATTGTTATTTTAGAATATGAATGGTGGAAAATATTAATATATGATTATCTATATCATATAGTAAAAAAAAATTAGTATTTTATTAAATTTAATATTTAGGGAATGAAAAATAAAATTATTAAAGATTCTAAATATGTATATCTATATCTCTATATATTACAGAAGAATTACATTATTTTTTTATTTTTATTCTATTTATTATTTCTTCGTATATATAAATAGACAATAAGAAAAATATAATAAAATTTTATTTGTCATTTTTTATTTAATAATATTATATATCACTAGTTTATTATATTTATTTTTTAATTAATACAATTATAATAATTTTTTATATAATAATATTTAAATCAAATTTCATAAACTTTGTGTTGGATATATTTTTTATTTTTATTAAATTTATACAAATATATAGTTTAACGAGTAGACGTATAATATATTAAATATAAGATTGTTGTATAACAATTAAATATATTTAAAAATTTTCTAAAAGATATCAAGATTATAACTTTTTGATTATATCTTAAAATTATATTTAAAAAAACATATCTTCTATTTAATTTGTGCATAGAGCTGAATCTAGTGTCCATATATATGTATATATAATATTATATTATATATTTATAAAATAAAAGAGCTTCCGATTAATTTTTTGATGGTTGAAGTTGGAGTGGAAGAAGATAAACAGCAGCTCATCGCCATAATTCAACTGCAAAAAACTCAAATCTGCTGCTTAATTTCTTCTCATCATCCATCCAATTCTGCCGTCGTTTCTGCTGAATGCATAACCACGTTGCATTATCTCTCAAATCCAATTATGCCCTCTTTTCTCCCCACCCAAAACCCCTCCTAAACCCTAGATCCTCTCCCTCGGCACCCAAGACTCGTCTCCATTACCACTCGATATTGCGATGTAGAGGAGTTGAGACTCCGCCGATCGCCAAGCAGCGTCTCGGCTCTCTCAGCGTTGGCGGCGGCTCGGTAGATGATGACAGGGTTAAATCCGTTGGAGTTAAGGATATTGACGTCGCAACACTTGGGAATCTCTGTGTTGATATCGTGCTCAATGTTCCGAAATTGCCTCCCAAACCATTGGACGAACGTGAAGCTTTTATGGACGAATTGTCCAAGTCGCCTCCTGATAAGGTTTTTGAGTTATTATTGGTTCTATTTTTGGGTATTGTGGGCAATGTACATTTGATGCCTGTGAATTTTGAGTTTTTTGCAACAACTGATCGAAGTTGTAGGCCTCAAGTTTGTGATTTCTAATATCCATTCAAGTCTCTTAGTTCATATGCTCTAAGTCTACATACCAAATCAATTTTCTTATATATTTTAATTTTATTGATAGAAATACTGGGAAGCTGGTGGCAATTGCAATATGGCCATAGCTGCTGCTAGACTAGGACTTAATGTCGTTGCAGTTGGTCATGTTGGTGATGAGATCTATGGGCGTTTTCTCTTTGATGTCCTTCGTGATGAAGGTGTTGCTATGGTTGAGATGGATGAACAGAATGAAGTTGTTGATATGAGAGATTATGAAACCCTTTTGTGCTGGGTTTTAGTTGATCCCTTGCAAAGGCATGGTTTTTGCAGGTAATTAAACAGCTAAGCATTAATTGACTCACCTTTTTATGTTTTTATTTGAAAATGTTGTATAAAAATGCTCCAAATACTTTTCCCTCCAGCCGTGCAGATTTCAGTGAGGAGCCCGCGTTTAGTTGGATGAGCACACTTTCCACTGAAGCAAAGATGGCTATAAGAAGGTCAAAGATAATTTTCTGTAATGGTTATGGATTTGATGAACTTCCACCTCGTCTACTTGTGTCTGCTCTAGATTATGCCGTTGAAGTGGGTACATCAGTCTTTTTTGACCCGGGGCCACGAGGGAAATCTCTGATTTCTGGAACACTTGAAGAACGAAAAGCCCTTGAAAAGTACTTGAGGATGAGTGATGTTCTTCTATTAACTTCTGAAGAGGTTTGATCTCATTTTACCTTTATAGAACTTGCTTTATTATATATGATTCTCTGGTTGGTATTTCCCGTTTTGGAACTTGCAGACAGACTATATCTTGTTGCTAAATCAGCATTTATTTCCAAAATATATAGAAGAGCCCTAAACACGTCCTGTAAAAGTGCTTCAAAACGCGGATGTCCTTTGATTTGACTTATACAGTAGTTATACCTCTCAAATACATTTTCTTTCACGATTTCACTTGTCTATCACTCTCGTGTTTCATGCAGCAGCTGCTTATAGTATGGTGTGTTGAACACTAACATGGGTTCTTCCCGATCACCTAATATTAGACAATCTAATTCCGCATCATATTTTGCACCAGAATGTTCATGTTGCAGATTCTAAGATGTATTGCTATTGTTCTCAATTATTGCAACCTTATGGTTCTCTTGGCATCTAAATGTTGTGCTTTCTCAGTTTTAAATTGACTCTGATTTTCTTGTGGATTGTCTAAGGGACTCTGTTCCCCAATATTGCAATATTGTTGTTAGGCCTTTTATTTCGAAAAGGACTATAACTGCCATTGACTCGTTTCAGGCTGAATCATTGACTGGCATTGAGGACCCTATATTAGCTGGTCAAGAGTTGCTCAAGCAAGGAATTCGTACAGAGTGGGTGATCATTAAAATGGGTCCAAAAGGCTCTATATTGATCACCTCTTCAAGTATATCCTGTGCCCCTGCATTTAAGGTAGTTGAGCGTGCTACTCTTATGCTGTCTAACATTAAGTCAAATATCAAATCCGAATACGATGCACATATAGCATGCACATTCTTCACCTGCCTGCGTTATATCCCACTTTCCTTGCTTCTTAAACAGGTTAAAGTCATGGACACTGTTGGATGTGGAGACAGTTTTGTGGCCGCCATTGCATTTGGTTTTATACACAAAATGCCTCTGGTCTATACACTGACCATTGCAAATGCAGTGGGTGCTGCAACTGCTATGGGTTGTGGTGCTGGTAGAAATGTGGCAACACTGAAGAAGGTCATGGAACTTGTCAGAGGATCAAACCTCAATGAAGACGACAAGTTCTGGGAGGACTTGCTGAGGGCGCATTTGGATGCGGAGAAGATCACACTACTCACAAAAGTTGCCGTAAATGGAAATAGTAACCCCATTCAACTTGCCTCCTTGCAGAAAGTGGTGTCCGAACTGCTACCCAAGCTTGAATGTGCAGAGAGAAAGCAGGTCGAAGCATGTTGAGATGCAGTTCGGATTTCTTTACTTAGTGGTGGTATAATGATATTGCATGGACATCGCAAGACCACTCTGGGGAAACCAGCTGAACTGGAGTGGAAACAGGAATTTTTTTTCTTTAGGAAAGAGTTGGATTTTTCTTAGTCATTTTTAATTGTTTGGGCAATATAGTGTTTAGTACAGCTACCAAGTCAATTCCGAAATTAATAGTTAGGCATGCATGAACTTTTCTGATTTATACATGTATGCACTACATATTAAGGTCCAATATTAGAACAGCTTGTACAAAACCATCTTACAGGTCAAATCTAACCATAATGTGTTTCAAGTTACATATCATGTGATGAATTTTAATTGAATATAATAAATAGCAGCCATGAAAATTTAATCAACAAGAGAACTTAAAATAAAAAGAAGAAAATAAAGCTATGCACTGAAGAAACAAACCACTGCCAATTAGGAAAAGATGAGAAATAGAGCAAGAAGCAATCACACCATCTTCAACAAGGTCTTAGCAGTCTTATATCTATATTACAACACTACACTACACTCGCAGAGTTGAGTTGCAGTCAAAAAAAATTTAAAAAATCTGTTAATTCAAACCCTCTCAGACTCAAATCCAATCATGTCTAGTAGCCGTAATTAGCCCCATACATTGAACCATAGTCTCCAGCCGGCACATGGCCAGGTTGTTCAACAGCACTTGACATTGAAGAACCATAAACTGGATGGGAATTGTAACCTTGCATCAGTGGCCCTCTACCTGTGTTCTGTGCACTGCTCGCAGCATCAGCGATGCAATTCTGCATGGATGGTCCAACAATTAGTCAGTGGAATGAATGTAGGGATGGGATCATATAAATATTTGTCACATCAACAAGATTTGTGTCATTGTAAATCATCTTATTTGCCAGAAAATTAAAGAGAGTAAATACTGGCATTATAGTAATCAATGAAGCTTTGAGGGAACACCTGCACCAACTGTTGTGCCGTGAGGACTTGTGAAGCTGAGCCATTGATTTCAACAGTCATCTCACCAGGAACTCCTCTCGTCTCCTGTATTGCTATAGTAGCACCACTAGTACGACGTATGTAACTAATGTTTGCACCATTAACACCAATGACAGCATCAGCAAATGATAATGGAATTTGCATGCTCTGTGAGATCTATAAGATGACAAAAAAGCAGAGCAGCAATGACTGTTAGAGAATAGAAACTGAGAAAAATATTCAGGCAAAGCTTACAATGACCAACCAATCCACATTTGACACCTTTTTGGAAGTAGGTTGCAGCTTCATGCATAAATTCATCAAGGACTGTGAACAGCATGTAATGCACATTTTTTGGACTAAATCAACACCGAACTTTAATTTAAATAACATGACATCTGAAAAGTTCGCACAAATATTTTTTAGATTTTTAACCAATCCCTTCAGTTCTATGATTCACCATTTTCAAAATATTTTGATTCAGAGTCAAAGAGAATAGAGAAAAATCATAGTGTTGCTCAATAATATATCCACAATACCATCTCTCACTGAAGTTCCAGCAATTTAACATTTTGCACTAAGCAGGACTTGCTGACCAAACTTCCAAGATTGTATCACCTTGACCTCCACTAGTGAAAATCAATATGCATTTCAAGGACTCAAATTAGTGGATGAGATTCAAGCGATATCTACCTTAGCAATCACAGCTTGTTGGGGCTGCACATTAGTTGCATGAGCTCCCATTGAACTGTCTCTTCCGTAAAAACCACTTGAGCGAGGCTGCTTATCAAAGAAAGGCATGTCTGCAGGTGGATAATGATCATCATATTGATGTATGTGAGGTGTCATAACTAGAAGTCAAAAACATAACAGAGTTTACTAGGGTCCATGGGCATACCTAATTGAGGAGGGCCCCATGATTGGGGTGAGTGCATATTCTGGCTTGCTCGAGTACTTGGCATCTGCATCTGACCAGGTAAAGCAAGGATATTTGATTAATATAGATTTTAAATATGTTGGACAAGATTGTTGCCATTATTATTAGAAAAATACTACGAAACAGCACTTACCTGCATTTCAAATACTCCAATTACACTTCGATCAACTAAAAATTTTCTAAGGTGTGTACCAATTATTTCAATAGCCTTGTCCAGACCTGCAGGCTCACCCTGTATCTCAACTACGCTGTCATCAGGTAAAGCAATAGCTGGCAAGTTTTCTGCAGAGATGATACCACAGAGGCAATAAATGCTTAACCAGCGAGAATGGAAGAAGTTTAACTTTCGAGAAAACATTGGTATTGTAAACTAATTTATGAACTTAAAATTTTTATTCAGCTCACAGAAGATTCTCAGTATTAAATCTTGATTTGGAATCAAACTTTCTATACAAATCTTAAACTATCCAAAAGTACTGACACAGAAAAAAACAGCTAGTGAAAACCATTTATAGAAACAACAAACAGCAGTCACAAAGAGCAAATAATTCAAATAAGAGAAGAGACAGGAGATTATTTAATGGAAAGGATAGAACTAAAGAATTAAGAAGTATGATGCTTGAATTATAAAGCATTCAAGAAAACTATCTACAAAGAAAATAGGTTATTCAGCTTATAGCCACAAGTGCTTTTCTCAAATTATATTTCAGTTTCCAAATATATATATATATATACATATATATATATATATATGTATTCAAGCAACAAATACAAAACAAACTCAAAGCCACAGTAACATTACCTCCTCCAATTACCCGGATGGTACAATGTGAATCATCCTGAATTGACTTTATCGTGGCACCCTGCTTTCCAATCAAACTGCCAGCCTGTGTAGCTGCCACAAGAAGTCTTGTGCAAAATGTTCCACCAACTGGTGCACTATCTGCATCTGAAGCCAAATCAATAATGTGTTTATGGATCTTCAGAAGACCATCCAAGGCAGGTGGCATTGTGAGATCAGGCTCTTCCTTTGCCGAAATAATTACCTAATTAACAAAATGGTAGAAGCGTATAAACATTGAAAGCCACGAGTGTAAAAAAAATTTAGGTATGTCAATCTAGCCCAAAATTGGCATCCCGACTAAACATATATATGCAACATAAAAATTCAATAGGGCCATCGACAGTTAAACTAAGGAGAACAAATTAACTTGAAACACTTCAAAGAAAGAAACCACAGTGCAAATGCAGTTACAAGAGACAAAGCAAGTATGTAAGATAGGATTGCAATAAGGATTGGTGTTCATCCAAACTCACAGATTGCAAGATGTAATATAGCATTGCAATTTAGCAATAATTCCCAGAAGAAACTACTTCTGTATTGTGCTTGAGCATAGCCACGTAACAAGCAGTCCAAAACATGTCAATCTAAAACCAACTAAAATAGTAATACCACTTAGTGCTCAAAAGATCAACAGTCTTAGATTACTATTCTTCATTTCAACGTCTTAATGACATTCGGAAATGGTGATTTAACACATAAAAAACATGTCCGAGTTCCAGTTCAGATAAAAATGAATGCAAATTATGAATAAGTTGTGTTGTTCCGTAAATATTATACGGTCTGAGTTTCTTTGCGAGGGAACAAGAAAGTACTTTTTTATGCGTAAACATTAACAAATTAAAATTGATAGATTTTATAATGTATTCATAGACTTATCTCTGTTAATTTTGTTTTCCTTGTCTCCCAAAGTATCCCCTCAATCATGAGTTATCTTAATGAATATGTACTCATAAGCTATTCTAAAGCATCTTATGACTTCATCAGCCATTGGTAAGGTTTTTGTTGTGTGTAGTTTATCAATGTTTGCAAGACATCAATCGATCAAGTGCTGATGAAGTTACCAGATGTAGAGCAATGGTACAGATGTCCACATAAAATCAGCCTGACTATATGTCAGAATAATTTTTCAGCACTTGTAATGCTCATTATGCATCGCTTGAATCTGGAACTTTGAATCTTCTTGTTTGCAGCCACATGATAGATTGTGTTAATATGTAAAACCTGCAAGGATTCATCTTTGTCACAATACTAAAAAGAATCTCTTGCTTAATATTGGTTGCAGGGGTAATATACTTCATTTTATTCGATCTTTGAGATATATTTCACAGTGAGTTGATTCCATGATGTTTAGCTTTTTAGCATTCCATTCATGTTCTTCCTTGAGTGCATTCACCTCATTTTTTCAAGATACTTTCTGGATGCTTTTCAGATTTTCAGTCTTCCTCACTCCAACATAGTGTACTCAGACTTGAAGAAATATAACAGACTTTTATTTCTGGAGTTACTCCTGAAATTTAAATCGAGTAACACATGCAATTAGCAGCAGAATAACATCTACATCTTCCCTGATTGCTCTAAATTCTGAAAGAGTTGCATTATTCCTCGTGTCTAAACCTCATGCAGCTCCAACTCACATCAGGTGCTTGCAAGACTTGAGCAGGAATAACATCGGAAGTAGACGTCTGACAGAAGAGAAACAAGGAACAACTATCGATTGCAAGTATGCAGGAGCAATAAGAGTTGGAAGAAGCTGACACCAAACACAAGCAATTACGAACTGGAAATCCACACGATAGGAGTAATGATTTTATTGGTAGTTGCAAAAACGGGTGAGGCAACCCTGCCCAATTACAATACCAATATTCAACTTCATAGGCAGTTTTGGAAAATCTGGCTGGGCAAGAACTGCCTAGGCGAGCAATATTTATGATGCTTTAAAAAATAAATATAAATAAAAAATTGAAAGCTTATTTGTTGGATGATCTAAGAGCTTTCTTTGTATACTGTTTTGTTCCTTTGTTGGATGATTTAAACTTTGAAATAATTATTTTGAAAATTTGATAAAAATAATATAATTTTGATTTGTTTGGTCTCTTTAAAGATTTTGTTTGAAAGCAGTTTTGTTGTCATGATATTTTATCTTATAATGTTTATATATTTGAAATGTGAACAAATAACAACTAGTGCCAAATAGCAAATATTGAAGTTGCTTTCATATTTATTTTAACAAAGTACCAGACTTGAGTGGGATGATGTCTTCATATAAGTCAACAATTAGCCCACATAAAGAAACATATAAACTACAAATTTTCTTGATTGAACAATAAAATGATAAAACCATTACCACATCAGCAGAACCCATTAAGCAAGATGAATCAGTTGAAACAAGATGCTTCTCAAAATAATCACAAGTAAAAAATTTAAAAGCAATAATCATAAAACAAGATCAATTTTCCTGTGGCAAGAATTTCATGAAGGTGATCAACAACTCACAGCTCTTTCCATGGTGCCGGGAGGACCATCGAGAATCTTGATGCGTGCCTTTGTCTCCTCACATAATTTCTTTATGTATTCTCCTTTGCGTCCAATGATACCACCAACCTTTTGCGCGGGTACTAGCATCCTAAACACATTCTCCCCAGGCCAACCAGGCCATTTCTTTCCCTCAATGATAACTGAATCTTTTGCTTCGTCTTGCATTTCTTCTGGTGGACAAAAATCTTCTGGCACACCATCCGTTTCCTGTATACCCATCCCTGGAACATTGTCCAGGTCCTGTTCCTCAAAATTTTCCTCGACCATTTGCTGAAACAATAATACATTTTAAAAGTTTGCAAATCAATACAGATAACACAACATTCACCATAAACTTTCGCATCATAATTAATTAACGCGATATGCGAATCACTAGAGTACCGCAAGTAAAAAAAACAGAAACTGCAAAAATTCACACCTACAAAAGAACGTAACTGACAAGAAACAAAAGAAACTGGGGCCGATAAAGCAAAATAATCAAAACGCAAACAGGAAACTGAAAGAACCCCCGCCTAAAACCCTATATATAGAAACCCTAAATTCGCGGTGTGAGATAAAAATAAAAAATAAAAAACGCAATGCAGAGAGCAAGCAAGGATGCCTAGAGAAACAATCAGAACACGAACTAATAAACAAACGCCGCCTCAAATTCTCATACTGAAATCAGAGTATGCAGTCTGTTGCAGCTGAAGACGAAACGAAGCTGAGTAGCGGGAGACGAGATTGAATTACAAATGAAACTATTGTATATTAGGTTTTTTTTTTTAAAAAAAAAAAATAATAATAATAAATCAAGTTTCCGTAATTGCATTATACTCCTTTCTAGTCTCTTTGTTTCCCATACTTGGTTATAAATTCATTGTTAATATTTTAATATATTCTAATCATATTATTCAAGTTTTATATTAAGTTTTATTTTTTAAAAATAATTAATAAATACATATTATAATAAATTTAAAAATAAAAAAGAATAATTAAGCAATCAATTTTAAGAAAAATAAAAATAAGAAAAAGTAGTATTATTATTATTATAAAAATAATAATTAATACTTCCAAAAATATAGTAAGTGACTAAACTATAATATAAAGGAGTTATAAATTATTTATCACATTTATTACTCCCTCTGTTCTAGGGGTGTTCGCGGTCCGGTTTGGCCGATTTCGGGGAAAAATCTCGGGCAAACCAATAAGTACGGTTTGAGATTTTTTCAAATCAAACCGGCCGAATAATTTAGCTAAACCAAACCGGCCAAACCATATAAAAAATGGTTCGGTCCGGCCGGTTTTACGGTTTAGAATGAAACTTGTTCTAAATTTCAACAATGCACTATAATCTATATCTATATCTATATATATATATTAAAACAAAACCGGAGGGTATATATAAAAAATATTATTATGTTAAATAACAGTTTGATGTACTAAATTTTTTTGCATAAAAATAGAGTTGATGTAACAAGTATTGATTTATTGTAATACTGTATAAGATGTTTACTTTAAATTTATGAGATAATATATTTGCGAATCGTAAATAATATTTTTTCAACTATAAATATTATTTTTTTAAGGTATATAACTTTGACAATATATAAATAAATAAATAATTTTGTAATACCCTGTACCTAATTTGTAATCTTGTCTAATTAAGTTGGA
>JAPKLW010008860.1:0-12774 GCA_026898455.1 Plectranthus barbatus | reverse complement strand
TTGAATGAATAATTTCTGTGCATATATATATATATATATATATATATATATATAAATAAATCCTGAATCCATCCGGATAAAGGAGATATGGTTTCATAACAAAGTTGATATACTGATATATATGTATACTTATTAGTTTCATATATGGATATTAAATATAATACATTCTCTACAATTATTAGGATAATAGGATATACATTAAATCTTCTATCTGCAATGGTGTTCCACTTTATATTCCATATGATGATTACTAATTTAAACAATTATTTCTATGTCAATAAAGATTTAATATTATACAATAGATGCTTTAATTATTTTTTATATATGGACATAAATCAATTTATAAAAATACAAATTTTAGTTATGAATTAATCAAAAATTAATTATTATAGAATATTATTTACCCTACAGTTAACCTTATAAATTTAATCTAAATTACAATAAATTAACAGCATTAGAAAATTTTAAATAAAATTAATCATGTTAATAATGGGATAAATACTTTAGTATTGAGAACAGAATAGAGGATCTCATGCAATTATGATAAGAGATAGTTTTATCACTTTGGGCAAAGGTACATATCAACTATATATTATTGCAATTTTTTTAATTATTATAAAATACTCGCATTCCTAAATAAATGTATAAATATTCAATTTTGTGATGGAAGTAAAAATCGTCAACAAAATATTGACCTTTAATCAAATATTGTAAATTAAAACTACAATGTTTCGAATATGCATGTGATTTTAAAAAAAAAATGATATTATGTCATTAGAGATTTTCTTTAAACACACATTTTTTATATAATGCATATAAATGATTAAATTAGAATTCTATGAAATTCAAGAATGTTGCCCTTTTTTTTTTTAAATCCATCATGTTTTAAAATATATATAAAAAGAGAATAATATGCATACCAACAAATATATAACATTAACAAAATAAACCAAACCTATTTCAGGAACGTATTTATCACACTGACTAATTCGTTATTAATTTGCTTCAGCTCACACATAAATAGACTAACAGTTCAACTAATTCTATTAAACTTAGGATACTAACTATTTTTTTTATGATAATTGATAAGGATTTATAATAATAATTCGATAACAATAAATTAAAATACCTAATCTAATTATTCCTATTAAAATTCGATCTATTTTAAAATTAATCAACTCTATCTTGTATCCATAAGTATATCATACAATCTCGATATTTAATCACTTCTCCTTTCTTATGGAATCGGGGCAAGTCATTACCATTAGTATAAACACATACATACACATATTCTAAGCCACATGAAGAGATTTTAACGTGATTTCCTTTTAAAAAATGTTTGAAGTGTAAATATGTGAACATATGTCAACAAAATTGTTGGAGTAGTCTCAATATAACTCGAGGAAGTAGTTTGAGTGGGTCGAGGAGACTAGTCCGGTAAAGTGGGTCGAGCCCGTGTAGGTCGAGGAACTCGATAAGCTGTTCAAGATGGATAGATATGGAAAAGATATGGTGTATATCTTGTTTCCTTGTTGAACAAGATTTATCCTAATTAGTATTAGATTTGGATATGAATAAATCTATTTTAGATAGATTAAGGTTTATATATATTTTACAATATCTAGGTTTTATATTCCTTATGTACTTAGGAATATCTCCCTATATATACCCCTGCTCCCCACCAATTGTAATTGTCACATACTTTGTAATTTCTTCACTAAAATAAAATCATCAAAGAGGAGGCTTGAAGAGTGGACGTAGAGCATAGCTCGAACCACTATAAATTCTTTGTGTCGTTTTATTTTCTGTTAGTTATTTGTGTCTGCAATCGCTTCAATTCACAACAAATTGGTGCGGTGAACGTGGAAGGAGAAGGATTGCGATGGGTTCAACCAAGTTCGAGGTGGAGCGCTTCACGGGATCGAATGACTTCGGTTTGTGGAAGTTGAAGATGTAAGCGTTGTTTGTGCAACAAAGCTTGGATGGTGCCTTGAAGGGAGAAGCTGGGTTACCTGACACGAAGACCGAGCAAAAGAAGAAAGATATACTAGCGAAGGCGCACAGTGCGCTGATTCTTAGTCCCAGAGATACGGTGTTGAGGAAGGTGTCGAAGGAGAAAACGACAGCGGAAGTATGGACAAAATTGGAATCCTTATATATGAAGAAGTCCCTGGAGAATCGGCTCTATCTTCAATAGTTGTTGTATTCGTTTAAGATGCAAGAGGGAAGACCGATCAACGAGTAGCTCGACGAGTTCAATAAGTTGATCCTCGATCTGGCAAATATCGATGTGGCGATAGGTGATGAGGATCAGGCATTGATGTTGTTGAGTGCGCTGCCAAAGAGTTATTCAAATTTCAAGGAAGCCTTAATGTATGGAAGAGAGTCATTGACCATGGATGAGGTTCAGTCTGCTCTAAGTTCGAAGGACTTAAATGAGAAGAACGAGGAGCGAGAGAACTCTCATGGAGAAGGCTTGGTGGCTAGAACGGCTCGAGGAAGACCGGAGATGAGGAACTCCAACAGGGGAAGTTTGAGGTCAAGGTCGAGGACAAAGCCAGGATCACAGCCAAAGGTCAAGTGCTTTCTCTGTCAAAAGAAGGGACACATCAAAAGAGATTGTCTGGAGAGGCAGACGAAGCAGGAGTAAAAGCAGCAAGCGGATGTAGCTGTTGCTGAGCAGGAATATGACTCTGGAGAGGCATTAGTGATTTCGAATGAGTGCTCGGAGAGGGAATGGATATTGGATTCAGGTTGTACATTCCACATGATACCTAATAAGTCATGGCTCGAAGGGTTCGAGGAGCAGGAGAACTCGAGTGTTCTTCTGGGTAACAATAAACCATGCAAGGTGGTTGGAATGGGTTCAGTGAGGATTAAGATGCATGATAATACAAAAAGGGTACTTCGAGGTGTAAGGTATGTTCCGGAGCTTAAGAGAAACTTGATCTCTTTGGGGATGCTCGACGAACTGGGTTACACGATCAAAATTGAAGCTGGGACTTTGAAGGTGTGCAAAAGATCCCTGGTCTTGATGAAAGGAGCTCGAAGGAATGGAATATACACTTTGATGGGGAGCACGGTCATCGGGAGGCTTCGATAGTGACGGATGACAAGTCAGTACTGTGGCACTGACGACTCGGTCACATTAGTGAGAGGGGGCTGCAGGAGTTATCGAAGCAAGATCTGTTGCTCGGGGATAATATCAGAGAGCTGGATTTCTGTGAGAATTGCAGCTATGGGAAATCTCACCGGGTAAAGTTCGGAGTAGGTCGACAGAGAGCTCCAGGAACTCTGGACTACATCTACTCAGATCTATGGGGACCTTCAAGGGTCAGTTTGAATGGAGGAGCGAAGTACTTCATGGGCCTCATTGATGATCACTCTAGGAAGGTGTGGGTCTACATCTTGAAGAATAAGAGTGATGCTTTGGAGACCTTTAAGAAGTGGAAAGTGCTAATCGAAAATTAGACTGGAAGGAAGGTGAAGAGGTTGCGAACTTACAATGGCCTTGAGTATTGCTCAAAGGAGTTCGAGAGGTATTGTTCGAAGCACGGTATTGGGAGGCACAATACAGTGGCTTGGAACACCTCAGCAGAACGGATTGGCAGAGAGGTACAATCGGACGTTGCTGGAAAGAATGAGGTGCATGTTGTTCGGTGCAAAGTTACCCAAGTCATTCTGGGCAGAAGCAGTGACTACTGCAGCTTATTTGATCAACCGGTGTCCCTCGACTGCACTAGGTTTCAAGACACCGGAAGAAATATGGTCTGGTCATCCTCCGGATTTTAGAAACCTCAGAGCTTTTGGTTGCGTGGCTTATGCGAACATCAAAGAAGATAAGCTTGGGAGGAGGGCATTGAAATGCATATTCATTAGGTACCCCGAAGGAGTGAAAGGGTACAAGTTATGGTGTCTCGAGCCGGATATAAGAAAGTGCATCATTAGTAGGGATGTGATGTTCAAAGAAGAGCTGGTTGGAGATCTGGATAAGGGGGCCGAGGAACGGAAAAATATTCTTGAGAAACAAGGTGGTGTTTTGGAGGAACAGTCTGACAAGGTCGAAGGAAATAGATCAGGTGTTGAGATTGAGGTGGAGCCGACCAGTGGGTCGAAGAGTGCATCTCAGGTGGATGGGGAAATCGAGGTAGTTCGAGGTTCAGGTGCACTTCAAGATTATAATCTCATGAGAGATAGGGAACGAAGGCAGATAAGACCTCCCACTCGATTTGGATATGCTGATGTCGTAGCACATGCCTTTGTTATGACAGAAGAAGTAGAGCTGGATGATACTGAGCCGAAGAGCTATACTGAGGCAACAACTTGTAAGGAGAGGCTTTAATGGCTCGATGCCATGAAGGAGGAGATGGACTCCTTGAAGAAGCATAACACCTGGGAGTTGGTGGATAAATTGGGGGAGAAGCAATTGATAGTTAGCAGTAAGTGGATCTTCAAGAAGAAACAAGAGGTTTCTGGGGTTAGATTCAAGGCTAGACTAGTTGCTCGAGGCTTCACGCAACGGGAAGGTGTGGATTATGGAGAGGTGTTTGCGTCGGTGGTGAAACAAAGGTCTATAAGGTTGATATTGTCGTTAGTTGCTCGGTACGACATGGAGTTGGAGCAACTGGATGTGAAGACCACATTAATGTATGGAGGGCTGGAGGAAATGATCCTTATGACACAGCCCGAGGACTTCGAGGAAGCTGGTAGTAGGGAGAAGCTGTGTCTTCTCAAGAAGTCATTGTATGGATTGAAGCAGTCTCCAAGGCAGTGGAATAGGTGGTTCGACAAGTTTATGGTTCAACAGGACTTTGTTCTATGCAAACATGACCCATGTGTGTATTTTCGAGGTGAAAATATAGAGACTCGAATTTATCTACTATTGTATGTAGATGATATGCTGATAGCGAGTCGAGATAAGCAAGGGATAGCCGAACTGAAGGAAGCTCTGAGTCAGGAGTTCGAGATGAAGAATCTTGGTTGTGCTCGAAGGATCTTGGGTATGGAAATAGTTCGAGACAGGGCTCGAAGAAGACTCACGTTATCTCAAGAGGGATACTTGATGAAAGTTCTTGAGAGGCATGGAATGAAGGATGTAAAGCCTGTGCTCACTCCGTTAGCAGGTCATTTCAAGTTGAGTGTTGATGAGAAACTCGACGAGGAGGAATGGGAGCTTATGAGAGGTGTTCCTTATGCGAGCTTTGTCGGTTCGTTGATGTATGCTATGGTATGTACGAGACCATATCTTTCTTATGCTCTCAGCATGGTTAGTAGGTTCATGGCCGAACCTAGGAAAGAACATTGGGCAGCTCTGAAGTGGGTCCTCAGGTATGTTCGAGGGACAGTTGGAAAGATTCTAGTCTTCGAGGATGATGATTCGAGCTTGAGGCTCCCAATCGAAGGGTTTGTGGACTCAGATTATGCAGGATGTATGGATACGAGGAAGTCATTGACGGGTTTTGTGTTCATATCGTATGGAACGACGATTAGTTGGAGAGCAAGTCTGCAGAGGGTAGTTGCCTTATCTTCGACAGAGGCGGAGTACATTGCTTTGACCGAAGCGATTAAGGAAGGTCTGTGGTTGCTCGGATTCATGAATGAACTGGGAAATAATCAAGGAAAGATGAAGGTTTCCTGTGATAATCAAGGTGCTTTGCAGTTGGCAAAGAATGACGTTCATCATGAGAGAACTAAGCACATCGATGTGAAGTTCCATTTTATAAGAGAGGTCGAGCTGCACAAGGTCAATACTCTCGATAATCATGCGGATATGATTACAAAGCCAGTTCCAAGTACTAAGTTTGAGTACTGTTTGGAACTGGTCAAATTGTTGAAGTCGAACTGAAGAGGAGGTGCCAAGTCGAGGTGATATTGAGCCTAAGGTGGAAAATTGTTGGAGTAGTCTTAATATAACTCGAGGAAGTAGTTCGAGTGGGTCGAGGAGACAAGTCAGGTAATGTGGGTTGAGCCCGTGTAGGTCGAGGAACTCGATAGGCTGTTCGAGATGGATAGATATGGAAACGATATGCTGTATATCTTGTTTCCTTGTTGAACAAGATTTATCCTAATCAGTATTAGATTTGGATAGAAATAAATCTATTTTAGATAGATTTAAGTTTAGATATATCTTACCATATCTAGGTTTTATATTCCTTATGTATTTAGGAATATATCCCTATATATACCCCTGCTCCCCACCAATTGTAATTGTCACATACTTTGTAATTTCTTCACCAAAATAAAATCATAAACGAGGAGGTGAAGAGTGGACGTAGAGCATAGTTCGAACCACTATAAATTCTTTGTGTCGTTTTATCTTCAGTTAGTTATTTGTGTCTGCAATCGCTTCAATTCACAACAAAAATAAATTTAAATAATTTACTTAATTTGTAACATATCTTAGGCAGAATACATTTTAAAGCAATTTTCTAAATTTTTTATTTTTTATTTTTTTTTCCCGAGAAATTTTAAACATCGATCTCACTAATCCGACAATGTTTATAACCTGTTAGGAAGTATCCTCCGTTGTTGTTTATTGTTTTGGTGTGTTAAACCAATACCAATTTAGAGTATTTCTAGATTAGCTATAGTTTGTTCAGACTTGAAAATCCTTGTTGAATATTTATAGAGCTGTAATGGAGCTGATCAAGACAAACTATGTTCGAGAACTGATCCACCAGTTTGGACAGTGTAAGGAGTTAGAAGAAACTAGCTACCAGTTTGGAAAAACTAGAATTGACTACAAGTTTGGAGGGATTCACATTCAGAGAAACTGGGCGAAGTCACCAGCTTCGACGACACCCGTTTACAACAAATCCTTACTCACGCATAAAGATAAAAAGAACAAGTCAGAAGCATCCTTAATAGCCACACTTTAAGAATGAGGATTCCATAAAGTATGAAGATCTCAACAAGATTCGATTCCTCGGACTAGAAGAGCCGTTCTGACACAAAGCTGTAGAGTCAACATTCCATGTCAGAAAAGGGCGAGCAGATGCAGATTATTAGGAAAAGCACCATGTCATTCGCAAAAAAGAGAGGCAACAGATTGAACAACATTCGATATGTCTCTTAACGACTAATTTCAAATTACTCACACTCCGCCTAAAATTAGATGAAGGGCCCCAAAAGAGAAGGTTACCGAACACTATCAAAATTTAAACAAGCAACAAAACTCTGCCAAATTGCAAGCTCAAGTTTTCTAAAGTTGGAGGCTAACTCTTATCCAACTATGTGTCATCTTTAGACATTAGATTCGTTATCTTCCAGTATTAGTTATCATCTTCGTGTTCTTACTTTCCAAGTAAGAATATAACAGTCACCACACTTCTATAAGCAATGATTATCATGGGTGTCCAGCCAACCAGTTCGATTGTTCCAGGAAGAACTTTCATGCTCCCAAGTTCAAGAAGGAGGCTGTGTGGTGTGCCCACGCTCCAAGTCTTAGAAGCAGAGGAGATCGAAGGCTTCGGCGAGTGAGCAAGTAAAGTGGTAGACATTGTCATCTACCATCTACCAATAGATCACGAGACCCTTTGTTAGCGAAGCTTAGTTATTTCTGGACTTAGGGTCTAAAGAGAGGATGCAGGATTTTTGTGTCCGAACCTCTATAAATCCTTTTGCACATTTATTGTTTTATTTCATACTTGCTTGGATTTAAAAGTCAAAACTCTCTAAGTGTTGAAATATGTTTTAATTGTATTTAACCTTAAACTTGCAAATATACTAAGTATTCAGCCACACAAACTTGTGAGTAACAACCAGTTTGTGAAATGCAAGTTTCTCTTAAATTATTTCCATTGTGTACTAACTCTAATCTCGGAAACAAGAATGTTGGGTTTTGTATACAGAAAGCATTCATTACAATGAGTATGCATTCAACTTTATTTCCTATCTGTTGAACAAACTTACATGCGAGAAACAATGGTATCCTCTTATCTCACCAATAGGGACGATCATACGACGTGCTATAGATCACATATGACAGTATGATCACCTGACCTAGTGAGATAAATATTATCACAGCTGAGACATCGTTGAGGATAAATTTGTCGTATAGGATGCAACATAGTCAGAAAGAAGGAATCTATCTTGATCACTCGATATGCTGGTACGTGAGGTTGCGTATTGATTAGACCATAGTGAGATGTATTCTTGTGTATGACATCAGAGAATGAAAGATTTTTAGCTTGATTGAGTCCAAACCCTAAAGAAGGTTTAGGGGTATGCCCGTGTTGACTGTTTCTTTGACTTGCCATGGTGGAGAGCCTGAGTAACGTGCTCGTATACCCACATATTGGGTAACCGTAGTTCGTGTATTACACTCCGAGACTGGCGTTAGGTTACCATATCCGAGTAATAGGATGTGGACATTCCCCGAGGAGCTCAATAATGTTCATCGTGCTAAAGTTTGGCAGGATGATTAAGTTCAAGCACAAGTGATAAGGTTTGAGTGGTACTGCTCAAGAAAATAAGAGATTAATTAATTGTGGAAGCTCGTCAGAAGCTTTAATTAATTAATGAATGTCCAGTAACCTTAAATATAGGAATTCTCAAGTAAATGCAGTCCGTTCTCATAATGTGGCAATAAAGGGGTAGGTCAATATTAATTATGTGGTGTAAAAGTATTAATATTAATTAATTAATATTGTCCTGGGCTGTGGACATGGGAATTAATTAATTCATAGGCCCACTTTATTATTTGCATTAGGTCTCAGGTCGGGCCCAAATAAATATGCTGAAAAAGGAGCCCAATAGCCCATTAGGGTTTCAACTCTATATCTATAATTAGATGGCACTCTCTCTCAAATCATATCAGTTGAAAAATACAGAAACCCTAAGAGAGAGAGTGAGAGAGTGAAGGGCAACGCCAGTTGTGTTGTGGGAGAAGAAGGAATTTGACTCTGTCCTACACAATCATAGTCCTGTGGAATCCAAACCAGTAGCAAGATTGAACAACTTCTTCTTCTTCTTCTTCTTCTTCTTCTTCTTCTTCTTTTCTATTTGATTAAATCTTGAAATTAGGTTTTATTCTAATTACTTATTTCGCAGATTTAATTAAATCGCGTGGTGGAATCAAATGATTGGATTCAAATGCGAAAGATCGGTTCAAACCCTACGAAATTACATTAAACTCATAGGAGCATGCCTAGGCTTTATCAATTGTAATTGTTTATAACATCCATGGAACGATCCGGGCTTATATGGACTATGCGATTTAATTCGCGACAACAACAACCCTACTATTGGTATCAAAGTCGGGTTTTGGATTCATTGCTCTGTTGGATAAGCAATTTTTCGATTTATGCATGAATGGATTTATTATTGATGTGAATGGTTTTTGGTTTCTGTTTTTGTTCTTCGAGGTAACCTGTTTAATTTAATCTGCGGTGGCTTATCTATGTTTAGATTAAATTATTTTGTCAAATTACGAGAAAATCTGTGATTAGATTTGATAGGAAAAATGTATAATAGATTAGTCTATTTGTATTTTTCAAATTTGAAATTTTGTACAGGACGAAGAACGAGGGGAAACCAGCGAGACGGCAGCGTACGATGGCGGCAGGCGGCCGCGCGGGACTTGCGGCAACGGAGCAACGCACCGGTGGTGGTAGGAGGCTGCACGCGACATGCGGCCGTAGGCGACAGTGCAGCCGCACTGGCAAGTAGCCTGCGGAGGTGGTCGAAGAAAACCCCCCAAACTAGAATATTAGATTGTCCTCAATCGAAGAAAAGAAATCTCAAGTAGTTGAAAGTGCAATGCCTCACAAGATTCATCACAATCAAAGTTCATCAATCCACATGACACAAGCAATTGAAAGAGATAAGATATTCATCAACTTTGGAAGACTCACAAGAAAGTGTATCGCTCATCACTCAAGTGTTTTAGGTTTCAATGAAAGCACTCACAACATGTATGAAGAAATTTCTACCATAGGCTTGCAAGAGTTCTAAAATCTCCACTGCTCATTTGTGCACACTATTCAAGAATCAAAAAGGACTTTGATTGGGTTGTAATGTAGGCTTTTTGTGACAAGGTAGGGACATATGGCCAAGTGACTAAAAAGAAAACATTGAGTTCGCTACTCTCAACATATCAGAATCACCATCTATCAACATCTACCCCATTTCCTCAAATATTACAATTCAAACCATAAATAGCTCTTTTATTTTTCTAGCCCTTTTATGGTCTTTAAATTTTGTTTAATCATTTGAGCTTATAAGGACAATATTCATTTTTTTTCTATAGAGCTCTCTTTCTTTGCACACCAATTATAAAGTTTTCTCATCCACTTTCAAATAATCCAGCCTTATTCTTCCCACAGTCTCATAGACAAGATAAAAATCTCCCTACTATCACAGAAATCTTCTAGACAAGACAAAGAAATAAAGTAACGCTCAAAGGGCTGACTAAGGATAAAATATTACAAGGGACAGTGTTTGGGATAAATTGGCTAACAAAGATGGCCTAAGATCATTTTCTATCATTGTGCACACTATGCAGTCTCGAAACAGAACAAAAGAAAGTTCTAGAGAAACGAAAACATACATGCGAATCTTTCCTGAACAAATCAAGGCACAAATCTCACTTGGGTTCAAAAATTCTTCCTTAGTCAATTTCAATCCACTCAAACATCACGCAAGTGTAAGTTTCAATTAGACCTTATCATGCGGTATTCTACATTCATGGGCAAATCAACCACAATTGAAATCAATTCAACTAATCACAGATCGATTCCAAACATTGCATATAATGCTAGAGGATTCAATTACTCAATAAAAATTTTCCTCACATTTTATCTCTATTTTTTTCTAGGCAAAAATTAAATAAACACACCAAATCAAATAATTGCAATAAAAAATAAAGCAAATAAAGGATAGAAAGTTTGAATTTCTTGTCCACATCCCCCCAAACTTATTTTGAACTCGTAGAGTAAGAAAAAGTTTGAAAATCAGACAAGAAACAGAACAAATACCTGACTGTTGATCTCAGACATCAACTTTTTATCCACCGGAGAAATCAGTGCTGCGCGACGAAGAAATTGGTAATTCTGGCACTCTGTGTCGATAGACAGGGGCCCTGTCGATCGACACAGGCCTTCTGTCGACTTGCTCTGTGATGACCTCTGTGTCGATCGACAGGGGCCCTGTCGATCGAAACAGAGGTCGATCCTCCATTGTTCATTTTTTTCCTTTTTTTTTCAAAAATAACATAAAGTAAATGCAAAACAAAAATTCAAAAACAAAGTCAAACACCCCAATAAAAACAAAAATTGAAAAGAAATAATGAAAATTGAAATGAAAGCATGTAAAAGTTGGGTTACCTCCCAACAAGTGCTTTAGTTAACGTCGTAGCTCGACGATACTTCTTTTTCAGAACCAGGGTGGGCTAGAACGCACTCGCCTTCCTTGGGCATCGACCATGTAGACCCACCGATCTTGGATGACAGCAGTGAGCTCGGGAAGAGACGGTGTAATTGACAATTTTGTCGACTCGTTCCCTCGCACCCATCTTTGAGTGGCTTGGTCTTCTATGAACTCCTGACTTGCTTCTTCTTCTTCTTCTTCCTCATCTCCTTCCTCTCGGTATGTGATTCTGATGCATTCGAATTGTTGCCGACTTGTGTCGAGCTTGAATGTGATCCTTTCCTCATTCTTCTCCGGGCTGTGACCTCGATTTCTGAATCAAAATTCTCGAGTGGTTTGCCCCGAGCCCTTGTGTTCATGAACCTGCGAACAAAAACAGAAAATTGAAAATCAGCCTCTATGTCGATCGACAGGCAGGCTGTCGATCAACACGCAGGTTAATTACTCCTGTCTCGATCGACAGGCACGCTGTCGATTGAAACAGAGGTAAATACCTAAAAACTCACACAAATTGAAAACACGAAATTCAAACACCAAAAACCAACTTCAAACCCTAAAACTCGAAATTAAAAACAACAAAACCAATAAAAATGAAATTAAAATAAAATACAGCCTCAATCCATCAGAACTAAAAATAAACTAATAATTAGATAGATCTGACAAGTCCCCGACAACTGCGCCAATTTGATGACTGCATAAACGGTGAGCAAATAAATTTTTACACCCTAAGGTAGTCGATCCCTCAGAGACTGTGCAACGAAAAATCCAAAGTACTAGTCATAATTTTTAGAACACAGATGTTTGAGGGTTTTGGAAAAGGCATTTTGTTTGTGAATTAAAAGATGACAATTGCAAGAAATTAAAGGGTTTTGAAAACAATTAAAGGAAATCACAGATCCTAGGGTAGATGTTCTAATCATCAACATGTAAATATTAATCAACTCAGCAATGGGGAAAACATAGATTTTTGTGGATTTAATTCCTTGGTTGGGCAATTTAAATCCTAGATTATTAATTAGTGACTATCTCCTCTCGGTCTCAAGAACACCAAATTAATCAATCTCATAATTATCTAATTATTCCTATGTAGGTTTCTTCCTTTTGAGATAGAAAATAAACACAATTAATTCTCTCTTCCTATTAATAATTTTTATCTCTCGATCCATCAATTATTAACTATTAACCTAGATCTCAATTCACCTCTCAGTCCTTCTTTCAATCTAGATTACAAAATTAAATTTGAGAATTAATCCATGCTTAGAGAATTGATATCAATTAACATGCATCAGAAAAGAAATCTTATCCCTAGAACCTGTTAGGGTTCTAGCCACAAAACATGACTAGAATTAAAGCAAAAATTTTATTAATGAACTTACAAATAAAGAAGAACCTTGAATGTCTTGTAAA
>JAPKLW010008859.1:0-12774 GCA_026898455.1 Plectranthus barbatus | reverse complement strand
AAGAAAGTATACGGTGTACAAAGAGTTGCCTTTCCTGTAAAGCAAGCCGCCGCCATTTGGTCTGTCTGCTCCACGGCTATCTTCTGATACTCCGAACCTTCTAGGTGTGGCTCCAGATGAGTCAAGGGCGCACTTTCGTAAAACTCGCTTTTACCACCTGTGGAAGAGTTTAAAGTTCCTTCCGAACTATCCTTCGTTCTCGGCTTCAGTGCCCGTTCTAATCAATTCCCTTTCGAGAAATTTACTGCTGGATACTTTCTATAACAAAAGTGATCCCAATGATTGAAGATTCTTGAATCACTTCAAGAATCTCTCAGATGAGTGTCAGATGTGTGGTGGGACACTCAAGAAGTTGAAGGCTTTTCGATATCTCGGTATTATGCCTTTCAACTGAACTGCTCTTAGGGCTTTTGTCTCTTTTTGGAAACTTTCGTACGTGTGTTTTCGTTAGAGAGTGAGCAGCTCCTGCATCTTCCTTTGACTTGCCTTTTATAGTTGTTTTCTCAAAGTTTGAGTTGCCAGATCCGTTTAGACACAACGGATCTTTCTACTTAAATGCAGGTAGCTTTTTACCAACTTTTATGTCTTTGTACAGGCTTTTCTGACCTACTTCTGACAGGTCTAATCTTCGCGTGTTGGTCAGAATGGCAGTGTAACAGTTGTAGAGATTTGCTTTGATGTGCCTTTATTGGAACGGGATGCTGGATATCTCTCAGCATACTATTGGACTTGATGCGCAGCAAATGCTCTTCTGCTTCTCTGGCTTTGGATTGCTAACACCTTTAGCAGTTGGTGACATGTTATCAGATGTTGACTCCTCAGCATTCTGCTAACACTAGTTTTCTTCTTCTTTTTTCGCTTTTCTGATGTTTGCTGAGATTCTTCCAAGCAACCTATTCTATTACAACTCGATGTTTACCCTATATAGGACATTACATAAGTTGCTAAGCTATGCTAAGGTTCAACAATGATCGACCATCAACTAAGGTTTGATCCAACAAAACCTTTTACATTGTACTCCTGAGGGTAATTCAGGAATATTTTCCCAACAGAGGTCATGAAGGTTGAAGTAGCCGATTCTCAGAAGAAGATAGTGCAAAGTGTTAATTCTTTCTCATCCACATTTTTGGCTGCAATCAAAGAGGGGGAAGAAAGGAGAATTGTTGAAGCTGAAAAGAGGAAGAAAGAAGAAGAAGAGCTCGCTGCTAAGGAAGAAGAGCGCAGACTAGCTGAAGAAGAGTTGAAGAAGAAAGAAGTCGAACTCAAGCTAAAGAAGCTTGAAATGGAAAACGAGAAGCTTGCTAAGAAATTGGAGAGGGAGGCTGCTGAGCGAGAAGCAAACAAAGCATATTTTGACAAATTTGTGCAGATGATGATAAGCAAATTTGATGAATATGGCAAGAAGCCTGCTCCCGACTCTTGAAGCTCAAGTTGCATATGTTAGCAAGTTTTCTGTAACACTTTTTGTTGTTTCGGTTTCATTGTACTTTTAAACTCTCAAATGATATATGAAACTGGATAAAATTTAGACAATCACTCATTGTCCACTTTTGAGTTTTTTGCGTGTCTTAGTTGATATACACTATTTTTGTATTCAATGAAATTCCATGTGGATGTTGAGTTATATGTCTTTAGATTGGTGGTAAATACTTGCCGATTAATTGGGTGCTAGATTCTCTAGTATATTCCTAAAGAGTATTTACTTGTGTTTAATCGAGAATATTTCCCAGCATTTGTTGAGGGGGAATTTATTAAAACCAATCCTTGCTAGGATCAAGTTGGTTAAAATTCTGAGTTAGATTGCTAGACTAGATATGATACTTGTATTATAATTTCTTGTAAAATCATAAATTTTTCCTTCTTAGATTCGGCAATTGATAGTAAGCTTTAATCGCACCAAAAAGGAGGAAATTGTTGGGAATTATTCCTTGATTTATGTTGTAAATATCCCCTTAGATCAAATTGTAAAAGGTTTTGTTGAATCAAAGCCTTAGCTAGTTTGGTGAATCATTGCTGAAGTCTAGTATAGTCTAGCAACTCACTTGTAATGTCCTGTTTAAGAAATATATCGAGTTGTAATAGATTAGAAGTGCTTGTCGAAGATTGCTGAAGGATTCAGCAAGAATATCATATTCCAAGCAACTTCGGAGGACTCTGGATGCTAGGAGTGTTCTCAGCAGATGGTGGTTGCTAGAGCCATCAGCAAACAGAGATGACTGCTAAAGGAGCTAGTAGTCGAGTGCTGAGAAGAATGACTGCTAAGGCATTGGTAGTCATTTGTTGAAGGATACGACTGCTAGGAAGACTAGCTCAGCAGTCGGAAGTAAAGAGATAGCAGAATGCTGAAGGAGTCAGCATTCGCTACTACTCAGGAGATTGCTAGAAGTTTTAGCAATCAAGAATCAAGACACAAGTGTTAAATGCGCAACTGCTGAGGAGTCAGCAGTTGGATACAAGGCAGACTGCTAGAAGATCCCAGCAGTCAAAAGGCCAAGGACTTAGCAAATTGCTCCCAGCATTCTCCGAGAGAATGCTAAGCAAAGAAATATCCAGCAACGACTGCTAAGACTACCGTTCTGACAAAGGTACAACCAAGGACGAAAAAGTAGAAGCTCTTTCGGACATGGAGGACCGTTGTGTCTAACGGGCTGGAGATTCAAAGTTTGAATCTCCAAATTTAAAAGAGAAGTCCAAAAACAAGAGACTACTACTGCTTTTTCAACTACACTCAAGCGATAAACTTTTACAAGCAAAGCAAAAGAGAAAAGTAGTCAGTTGAGAGCACGAGACAAGAAGAATTCAAAGCTATCAACAATAGTGTCAAACATTGAATATCTGACACTACATTGAAGGAGATTCCTTGACTTAGTTCAAAAATCATTCATTGGGATAACTTCCATCCTAGGAAGCATCCAACAGTCACATCTCTGAAAAGAGTTTGACTCCGACGGGCTTTTGCCGAAATCCCCAGAGAGTTCTGGAAGGAACTTTAAAAGCTTCCATAGCAGCAAGGATAAGTTTTACGAAGGTCTCGCCCTTGACATAGCCGCAACTGTTGAAGGATAGAAGTAACGGAGGATAGATTTGTAGTGGCTGGCTCGAAAGCTCACCACCTGCTACATGTGTTCGACGAATCCTTGTACTTTGATATATCTTTTTAGTGGAATTCTCAGTGTTCGACTGAGGAGTGGACGTAGATCTTTAAGGATCGAACCACTATAAATCATGTGCCCTTACTGTTTAATTATTTATGCTGCTTGATTTAAAACCTAGCAACCTCAAGTTGCTAGTGTATATCTGAGAAACAATCTTAACATTCCGACCTAAGCTAAATATTTGACAAGGAACTAAGTGCAAGATACTTGATATATTCCACTGCATATTGGTAAGTAGTCTTCTGTTGCCTTTAACAACGACTCTGATCATGGACCAACAAGTGGTATCAGAGCAGGAGGTCGAACAGACCGACTGCTTCTGAGTTGCTTTTGACCAGATCTCTATTTTCCTTGCACTGGTATTTTATTTCTTTTGTTTAGATCAGGAACTAAGCTTTCCAAGATGAATCATACTCTCCCGAAGTATAACAAGGAGAAGTTCAAATCATGGTAGAAGCTAGCCACCGTCCAGCTTCAAAGTATACATTCAGAGATGGTGGATGTCCTCACCAAAGGTCCCATAAAGATAATGAAAGCCAATACCTTCGTCGGACCAGTTGCTGAGGGGAAACCAAGACCACCTCAGATGGTCAAGAAGAAGTTTGATGAATGGACGGTAGAGGATAAGAAGAGAGCTCATCTAGAGTTTCTAGCAAATAAGCTGATTCTGGACTGCCTGCCTCCGTTGATGGCAGATGAAGCTCTAAACTGTGACACGGCTATGGAGATGTGGGACTATGTGTGCGCATCTTCCCAGGAGACAGAATAGATGAAATGAAATAAACTCCAAGTAGCCGTTGATAAATATGAATCTTTCTCGATGCATGCAGGTGAAACCATTCAAGCAATGGAAGAAAGATTCAATACCATCGTTGGAGAGCTCTGAAACTTGGAAAAGACTTATGAAAATGGAGGACTGGTTTGTGAAGATGACGAGTCTGAGAGAAAGACCTCAGCCAAATGTTCAAATCCGAGGTATTCGCTCAACTTAAAACTCACGAGTTTATTATACAGTAATCCAAAAAGAACGAAGCAGTCGTGGCTCAAGCTTCGCAAACAAATGCTATAAACTCTAAGGACTTAGCGTACTTTGCTAAGAAAGATGTTGGAAAGTGGAAGCTCTTCTGCAACTATGAGAGATCTGCACCAGCTTCACCAGCAAATGAGGTTGCTCCAACCTCAAGTTCACAGCCAGAGGATCTAAAGACTAGTGAGCTTGAAGAGCAGATGAGAAAGCTTCAAAAGCTCATGTTGGAAGCCAAAGCCGAGAAGGAAGCTGAAGAAGCTAAGCTCACTTCATCCTCCTCGCGATCAGCAGAGAGAAAGCCCAGGACATGCTTTGAATGCAAATCGCCAAATCACCTAAAGCATGAATGTCCTAGGGTGAGCCAAGAGGAAAGAGGGCGTCTCAAACAAAGGTTAGAGAGGAGAGCTGTTAGAGCAGTCACCAGAGCGCTGCTGACCAGGACCGAAGTGCCCGATATTCCTGAAAATGAAGAGGAATATTATTCCTCAGAGGAAGATGATGAAGAGGCCATGCTAGTTCTTATGGAAAATATTGTTGAGGATGTGGATGTTGATGCTAAGCAACTTGCTGAGTCGACGCTAGCAGTTGATGCTCAGGAGGTAATTCCTATTATCATTTCTAATTCAACAATCATGCATCAATCGGAGGATTCTTCTTTAGATTCCGAGGATGATTATCTCAATAAGCTTTCATTAAAATTTTCAAAAATATACGTTATGAAAGATGCTATTGTGGGAGAAAACACCTCACTAAAACTCAAAGTTACATCTCTAACCGAGAAAGTCGAAAGACTAAGATCTGAGAGTAAGGAATTTTTAAAACTCAAAGCTGATTATTCCAAACTTGTTGAAAATTTTCAAAATGTTGGAAAGGATAATCTTGTTTTGAAGAATAGAACAAATAAAGATTGTATTTGTGCTTACACAACAAGCAAAGCAGTTCTAAACGCCATTGTTAGCTAACAAAGAAATCATTCTGATCGATCTGGATTGCGGCTTGGTTGTGTTGAGGTCGTAGGAGAAACCTCTAAGCAGGTTTTTAGTGGAAATGCTGAATCTTCTAAACAGAAAATATTACATTCATTTCAGCTGGAAAATTCACTACTAAGGAAAAAGGTAAGGAAAAGACAATTGTTGACTCTTCATTTTCTAAGCAAAAGGACTGGCGTAACAAGAATGCATCTCCTGGATCTCAGCAGAGTACCCAGATAATGCATGCTAAGCCACCCTCAGCAGTGTCTAGGATGAATGCTGAGCATTGTGCATCCAATGCTAGGATAGCAAATCCTACCTTCAATAGGGGCAAGCAGGTTACATACCATGTTGTAAGAACACCGCCTAAGCAGTTCACACCACATAGGAGGAACACCTATGTGAGGACTGAGTCCAACTATGGTCGAGAAGGATGCTTAGAGTGATGTCAAGAAGAAAATCTTGAAGATCACTAAGATGTGGGTTCCAAAAGGAACCATGATCTACGCTAATCCTGCAGGACCCGATGCTAAGCGGGTACCTAAACAAACTTGTTGATTGTCTTGCAAGAACAGGATCCCAGAGCTAAGACAGCAGGCATGTCAAATGAATGGTGTAGACACACAAAAAAAATCACGGCCAATTAAAATGCGTCACGTGGATCCAAATAATTAAATATCAATTTATTTAATTTTTAGGAATAAATCAAATAAATTTCCTGAATTAAATAAATAAAATATGATATTTACTAATTCAACCCAATGAGAGGCCGACATGTAGCAAGCTCACCAAACATGAGAAGCGTGTGATCACAACTCAATGGACGAATGAGATCGCGCCACCTAAGCCCTAGATTCTCATGTTTTGCCTATAAATACAAGGCATAAATTGAAGAAAAATCATAAGTGAAAAAGGCAAAATTGAAGAGCTCAAGACATGAAGGATTCTCTCCAAAGTTCAAGGCATTCATTGAAGATTCATAGGCGTTCTTCATCATCTTCAACATGTTCTTCGTTAAAATCAAGCAATTCATACGTTTGATTTGGAATCAAGGCTCGTAGCCCTCGAAGAAACGTTAGAAGTCCTTCAAATTATTGAATTAAAAGATCAAGATTGAATTCAAGAAGAACAAGAAGATCAAGCTTCAAGAACACGAAGAACAAGGTTGAAGTTCTTCAAGAAATCGTTCAAAAATAATGTTTAATCCAGAAATAAGGCGCAAACCCTTTGGATTAACGTTATAAAACTTCAAGATCCAGTTTAAGAGGATCGACGAAGCTAAATTCTGTTAGAGACCTCAAAAAACATTCAAACATCAAGTTCGAATAGAAGAATCAAAGGAAGAATAGAGATAGAATCCACAAAATGTATTTTGATCCAAATTGAAATCAAATTGCATCCAAATTTCGTGTTTATTTAATTGAATACAATTTTCGTGATTACAAATTTTGGCACGCCCAGTGGGACCTTCTCTACCTTTCATCTCTTCTCTTCATCCAAGTTCAAGGATGTCTCAAGCATCAAATACCTCAAAAATTGTCGATGTCGTTACAAGAAGCATGGCAGGACAAGCGTTGGAAACTCTAAAACCAACCGGTTCTGACGATGAAGTGCAGAGAAGTAATGCTTCCTCATCAGTGATGATGGTTAACACTTCAACCGTAGAAGAACAACTAGCAAGCATGAAAGAGTTAGTGGAAATGCTAAAAAAACAGCTACAAGATCAAAACATTGAAATTGCAAGGCTTAAGAAAGAAAAAGGAGAGTCCAGTCAAACAAAAGATGACGAAGGTGAGCAAAGTAACGATATGGAAACGCCTAAAGAAAAAAAAAGTAGATGATGAGGCAAAATTTGCATCCAAAGGCTTACATGTCTCCTCTGATGGCTTCATCCAAATTGACCAAATCAAGGAATTTATCGAAGGGAGTTTGAAAAATAAGTTTGATGAAAACTCTAAGTTGTCATTAGTTTACTCCAAGCCATATACTCGAAGAATTGACAACTTGAGGATGCCCATGGGCTATCAGCCACCAAAATTCCAACAATTTGATGGAAAGGGAAATCCGAGACAACATGTTGCTCAATTCGTCAAAACCTGCAACAATGCTGGAAAATACGGAGACCACTTGGTGAAGAAATTCGTGCAATCTCTTAAAGGAAATGCCTTCGATTGATATACGGACTTGGAACCAAACTCAATTGACAGCTGGGGGCAATTAGAGCACGAATTCCTTAATCGCTTTTATAGCATAAGGAGAACTGTCAGCATGGTGGAACTCACCAATGGAAAGAAGAACCAGCCATTGACTATATCAATCGATGGAGAAACTTATGCCTCAACTGTAGAGATCGTCTTTCAGAAACCTCTGCAATTGAGATGTGTATTCAAGGGATGAAATGGGGCCTTCAATACATCCTCAAAGGAATCCAACCAAGGACTTTTGAAGAGCTGGCCACTAGAGCCCATGATATGGAACTGAGCATGGCAGCCAGTGGGATGAAAGAACTGCCAATTCAAGATCCCCAAAGATTTCAAGAGAGGAAAGACTTTCTAAAAGGGGGAAAACTATTTGATAAACGCACGAAGAAGGAATCTATGGAAATCAGGGTGACTCTAGTTGCATTTCAGAAAAAGGAAGTCAACAAAGAAAAGCGGACTACTCCACAGGAAAACGTACAGAGGAAGTTAACCCTTAAGGAAATGCAACAAAGAGAGTATCCATTTATGAATTCAGATGTGCCGGGAATCTTTGATGATCTGCTCCAAGCAAAGCTCATTGAATTACCAGAGAAAGAAACGTCCCGAAGAAGCCAACCTGGTTGATAATCTAAAGTATTGCAAGTATCATCGCTTAGTCAGTCCTCCCATACAAGATTTTCATATTTAAGGACAAAGTGATGCAACTAGCTCGTCAAGGCAAAATTTCGCTTGAGGAGGAGGCGGCCACTGCCAACACAATCACATTCAAGATTGAAAAAACAGTGGGAGAAAGTTCAAAGGAGGCAGAAGAACACTTCCTTCCAAAAGAAGAGATGACAAGCGCAGTATCTGTACTTGCAATAACTTTCATAGATGAAGATTTCGAATTAGGCCCAAATTCACACAATCGACCGTTGTTTGTAATTGGTTATGTTCGCGAGCAAAAGTTAAATAGAATACTGGTGGATGGAGGTCAGCAGTCAACATCCTGCCTTTACGTACTTTGAAGAGATTGGGGATTTCCATGGATGAGCTCTCAGACAGCCGATTGATGATCCAAGGATTTAATCATGAAGGGCAAAGAGCTTTAGGAACAGTGATCTTGGACCTGTTAATGAATGATATGGCAACGATAGTGTTATTCCATGTCATCGACGCCAATACATCCTATAACATGCTTCTTGGTCGTCCATGGTTGCACGAAAATGGCATCATTCCATCCACTTGGCATCAATGTCTGAAGTATTGAAAAAATGGAGTAGTGAAGAAGGTGATTGGTGATAACAATCCGTTCATGGAACCAGAATCACATTTCACGGATGCAAAATACTATCTGACACGTAAGAAGGCTGTCCAAATCAATGATGATGCAAAGATCCACAGTGGTAAAGCTCCACTCATGGAGAAGGAGTCCACGAAGGACCTAACATTCCCTTTAACAAAGATTGATGCTGGTAAGCCTATTCTGCAACCATTGAATGAATTTGTTTGACCCATTCGCAGTGCTATAACCGAGCATGGAGAACTTTCTGAAAGAACAATTGCAAAGAATTATGGCCCAAAAGCATTCTCACTTTTGGTTAAAGTGGGTTATGGCCCTAAATCAGAAACCTGCCATCCAAAGATAGTGGACCAGCCAGCAAGAAGAATCAACATCAGTGAAAAGTCTTTAAATTCAGATGTCAGCCACAGGAAAGGACTAGGATTTGCCCCGCAAGCTCCAGTTCGTATTGCGATTAGTAGGGGTAACACCTACTATATCACTGAAGAAGAAAGGTCTTCGACAAAAGATGCAATCAGTGATAGAAAGAAAAAGCACCCACGTTTGTACGTGTTCGAAAGATTGGGGCCGCTTAAGGATGAAAAAACAAGTCATCATAAATCAAAAATGACCAAGACAAATACCGATGAGGATTTGCAGTTTACAAAGCTAAGGAGTTTAATTCCCTCCTGCATGAAGAGGCAAACCACATTAACCATCTCCTGTGGGAGAGAATTGAAAGCTACAAAGTAGACTATCATTTTGACAAAAGTCTCAAAGGATGATGATAATGGAGAAAGTGTTGCGTCATCAGATGACCCACTTATAGGAGAGAAAGAGGTTTCTTCATACCATAGTACCCTAAATGAAGATGGTACGATGGAGGAAGAAGATGCCAAAGATGCCCCTCCGTAGTTTGAAGACGGTGTTAAAGGAACTGTTGATGAGTTGAGAGAAATTAACTTGGGAAGTGTTGATGACTCGAGACCAACTTACATCAGTGCAATGCTAACTTCTAACGAGGAGGAATCCTATGTGGAGTTGTTAAAAGAATTTAAGGACATATTTTCTTGGTCATACAAAGAGATGCCGGGGCTGGACCCCAAGATAGCTGTTCATCGTCTGTCAGTCAAAAGAAGTGTGTGGGCCATCAAGCAAGCACAACGTCGATTCCAGCCAGAGCTAATTCCTTTTATTGAAGCTGAGGAGAACAAACTCATTGAAGTTGGATTCATAAGAGAAGTCAAATATCCGACAGGGATCTCAAACATTGTCCCAGTAAGAAAGAAAAACGGACAAATCAGAGTTTGCGTTGATTTCAGAGACCTTAATGAGGCATGCCCAAAGGATGATTTTCCGCTGCCAATAACAGAGTTGATGATTGATGCTACTACTGGGCACGAGGCACTGTCTTTTATGGATGGCTCTTCTGGTTATAACCAAATTCGCATGTCGCCAGAAGATGAAGAAATGACAGCATTCCGTACTCCCAAAGGTATATTTTGTTACAAAGGAATGCCTTTTGGATTGAAAAATGCTGGCGCGACCTACCAAAGAGCCATGCAGAATATATTTGATGACGTACTTCATAAACACATTGAATGTTACGTTGATGATGTCGTGGTCAAATCACGAAGGCGTGAAGATCACCTAGAAGATTTGAGGATGATCTTTCAGCGGCTTAGAAAATATCAGTTGAAGATGAATCCTTTGACATGTGCATTTGGAGTAAAGTCCGGAAAGTTCCTCGAGTTCATTGTTCACTGATAAGTTAGGATTTTCACCAACTTATCTGGTTGTTCTTTGACTAATTGTGTGGTGTTCAGATTGTTTTTAGTGTCTTTTTTGTGCATGAATTGGCTTTTGTACTTGTAATGTCGTGTTTGAGGAATCATGCAGGTTTTTAGTCGAAAATAGCAAAGAGTCGGTTCCTAGTGTCAGAACCACATCGATCGACAGGGATGCCTCGTCGATCGACGCGACAATTGAAGGTGAAGCGATCGACGAAGGAGAAGGAGAAAATCGACGGAAGCAACAAAGCCCACGTCGATCGACGCCATTCTACGTCGATCGATGAGGGTGTTTCATCAGCGTCGATCGACGCTGTTCTGCCACGGTCGACGCGCACGCGGGATTCTTAATCTGAGTCTGCTTTGAAGATAAAGACATATCTAATCCTAGATATTGTTTGATACATCATTCACTATTATAAATAGCCATGTGTAAATTCGTTTTTAGAATGGGAAAAAAATTAGAGCAAATTAGAGATTTTAGTATTTAAGATTTTTAGAAGATTTCCAAGGTTTTAGAGTTTTTATGTTTGAAGACAAAGTTTTGTGGGAAGACAATCGGATACACGTTTTTATGCAATTCAGGTTTTATTTTTCTATGAGGAATATTTCTCTGAATATGTGTAACTAATTTCTTCTTCAGATTCTAGGGTTTCGAACTATCAATGTATACATGTTTTGATTAATTGAATTAATTTCCCTTTCCCTTTGTAGTTTGTGAAATCTGTTTTTATTCATAATCTTGAGTTTGTTGGCCACATCTTAGGATTAACTAGTTGATTACTTGAGACATAACTGTAATAGTTTTCAACGGAAAGAGATTTTCACAATATAATCTAATTTCTTGTTGTAACTGAAGGAGATTGATTGTAGGGATAAATCTGTAGATCTTTGGAGTTAGTTAATTTATCTTGAGACCGAGCGGAGATGGGTAATTAATTAATCTAATTTATGAATTGTCAAACAAAGAAGTTCATAATACCTTCCTGATGTTTCACTACGAAGAGGAATTAAAATTGGGAAATAATCAATTCATTCATCCATGTCATACTTAATAGGTAGATATCCCTGGAATCTGTACTCTCACAATTGTTTTCTTCGAAAGTAATTTAGTTTTCTGTCTTAAGTTTAATTAGCAAGTATTGAGATTTTTGAAATAATCACAACCCAAAATTTGATTTTTCCCTAACCAGTGTTTTGAGAACTAATGTTTTAGTACTTAGGATTTTTCGTTACTTCTTTCCCTGTGGGATCGATAATTTTTATTTGCCGCTATATTATTAGCTCTGCTAAGTTGCTTGTTAAATAATTTAGCGATCAAATTTTGGCGCCGTTGCCGGGGAAAGAATAGAATTAATCTTACTATTAAAACCGTGATCAAAATACTGATTTAGGTTGTAATTTTCTTCGTGTTTTCGTATTTTTCATCATTTACGTCGATCGACGTGACTTTCCGTCGATAGACGAGTGTGTCATTACCTCATCAATCGATGCTATAGCTCGTCGATTGTCGCCGTGGTGTTTTCATATTTTTAGTTTTTCAATTCCAGTTCATTTTGTTTTATTTTCAGTTTTACCTCACTACCTCCTTTGCTGTACAGGTAGTGCATGAGTACGAGAGCTAGAGGAAAGGATCCGCTATACTATCTGGTTGTTCTTTGACTAATTGTGTGGTGTTCAGATTGTTTTTAGTGTCTTTTTTGTGCATGAATTGGCTTTTGTACTTGTAATGTCGTGTTTGATGAATCATGCAGGTTTTCGGTCGAAAATAGCGAAGTGTCGGTTCCCAGTGTCAGAACCACGTCGATCGACGGGGATGCCTCGTCGATCGATGAGACAATTGAAGGTGAAGCGATCGACGAAGGAGAAGGAGAAGATCGACGGAAGCAACAAAGCCCACGTCGATCGATGCCATTCCACGTCGATCGATGAGGTTGTTTCATCAGCGTCGATCGACGCTGTTCTGCCACGGTCGACGCTCACGCGGGATTCCTAATCTGAGTCTGCTTTGAAGATAAAGACATATCTAATCCTAGATATCGTTTGATACATCTTTCATTATTATAAATAGCCATGTGTAAATTCGTTTTTAGAGTGGGAAAAACATTAGAGCAAATTAGAGATTTTAGTATTGAAGATTTTTAGAAGATTTCCATGGTTTTAGAGTTTTTATGTTTGAAGACAAAGTTTTGTGGGAAGACAATCGGATCCACGTTTTTATGCAATTTAGGTTTTATTTTTCTATGATGAATATTTCTCTGGATATGTGTAACTAATTTCTTCTTCAGATTCTAGGGCTTCGAACTATCAATGTATACATGTTTTGATTAATTGAATTAATTTCCCTTTCCCTTCGTAGTTTGTGAAAT
>JAPKLW010008856.1:0-12775 GCA_026898455.1 Plectranthus barbatus | reverse complement strand
AGACGCACGATCCCTTGATGTTTGCCGCCTTCATCGCAATTTTCCTCTTTCCTTTCTCGTTCTACCTGGTTCGAATTCAAAAGCGGGCTCTCTACCTGGGTCGACCGCTTGTATTATGGGTTGAGATGCCTTTTATTAGACTTAGATTTTTGATGTAGTTTCGACGCCCCGATATGACGTATAACATATAACATAAATAATAATAATTAATTTCTTGATAAAAAATTAATAAATAAAATAATGTAATAAAAATATTACTTTGAAATGTTTATCTTCTCATTTATTTTATATAATATAAAATGAAAAAATAGTATAAAATATTATTTAATTATAGAAAATATTTAATTATAATAATATAAAAATATATGATAATATTAAATTAATAAAATATAATTTTAAAATACATATTAATAATAATTACATTACTTAAAATTAATATTTTAAAATAATTAATATAATTTTATATCATAATTAATATTCTATTATTATTAATATATATTTAATTAGTAAGTTAATATTATAATATTAATTATGTAAAAATAATGTTACTAGTGTTATTATATTAATAATAATATATAATTAATTAATTATTTAATATTATAATATTAATTATTATATTATATGATATTAAAAATAATTATTATTAATATATATTAATTAATTATTTGATATTATAATATTAATTATTGTATTTATATGACGTTACAAATAAAAAATAAAATAAATTATGTGAAGAAGATATGGGCATGGATATGAAACCCTCCAAAATAGGGAGGAATGAGGATTCCCAAATTTTAGGGAATCATTTGATTCCCGAAGGAATGATACCTAGATTACAAACGGTGGGTTTTGGAATCATTCCATTCCCTGATTCCGAAACCCATCAACCAAACACCCCCTAACATTTTCAGTTTGTCCGAGTCCTTTGTGCAACCACAAATTGATCTTCAGTTTGTCTTCGATCAACAATAATTACAACTCAATTAAAGACATAACAGGACTTTACATTTACAATTAAAACTGGAGCTAATAAAAGACCCTCTAAACTGGTTTTGACCCACCAAAATAAAAGATAAGGAAATTTCAAAAACAAAATTTCATAGCACAAGGCAAAAAGAACAAAAGGGGGCAACAAGAGAAGAAGTAGACACGTCAAAGAAAACAAAAGGAAAAACGAAGAAAATAAAGGAGGAGAAAAGTTGAAATGCATAATTTTGGAAAAGTTAATTTATGTATTACACTTGTATTATTAATTTAAATTTATTATTTTAGCAGATTCTAAATACATGTTAATATTTGCAAGAAATATAAAATGATTGTAGAAACCGAGACTAGGATTGCAATTAGAAGTTGAGAAAATATGTGGAGAATCAGATTTTGTCATTTTATGTTGCAAAAAGGGAAAAAAAATCTGGACATTTTATTTAAAATTCAAAAAATAAATGTATTGCATGGTATTAAATAAGTCTGGTACTATAACCGTAGGAGCACAGGTGATAACTGTAAGCCTTATTTTGGGTTATGTGAAGCACATCGGTAAAAGAATTAAAAGGAAAATTGAATTGATTACATTTGTTTTGTTTGGGGACCAGATGAATATGACGTAATAGATTATAATCTTTCGTTTTGCTGGATAAGTTTTCTTTACAGAAAATGTTAGTATTCAACTAATTAGCATTGACCATATTTAAAGTGGGTAATTTAGGAGGTATTAAGTTCAATAAATAATTTATTTTGATAAACCAAATATTTATGTATAGTTGAATGGTTATTGGAATGTATTTATTTTCAAAGGTTCAATTTTAAAAATTAAGCTACATAATATTTTAACATGGGAAGGTCTTGGGTTAGGCAGGCCTAAATGATTTAGGCGGGTTTTAACCATTAACCCAAGTTTTAGGCGGGTTTTATCCATTAACCCAAGCCCAAGCCCATATAATATACCCTATTTGGGATGGGTGAACCCATTTGGGTAGGATAAAACCCGCCTAAACCGTTTAGGCCTGCCTAACGCAAGTTTTTGCCATTTAACATAGTTCACTTAACAATTCAAGAGTATTGAGTTCAGAATGTGAAATTTATGAACGCTTTATAATTTAATATAACTAAGTTGGTAGCCTAGTGTTAGGTTGCTGAGCATGTGCGATAATGGTTAGTGGTTCTAATCTTCGTGGTAAAAGAGTACGTAAAATTTGAGATGGCGAATATGGTCAGAGCCTTAATCATATTGAATGTCGAAGTAAATATGGACGATTGGATCTCGATAAATTTATAAGAGCAGAGATTATTACACTTGCTGTCAAACCTTGTGTGAGAAAGTTATCATGGAAGTAGGTCAGCTTCCTGATCACTCCATTTTGATACCACTTGTTGGTCCCGAGATCTGAGTTTCTATAGTAAAGTGGAAATTTTAATGAACTTGCACTTATCCAAATTGATTATTCTGCACCAGTTTGGTTTGTCAAAATTTGCTTTTAAAGTCAAATATTTGTTAATCAGTTTCGAGTAGGGGTGGAAATAGGCCAGGCTACCCGACAGGGGCCTACGGCCCAGCCTACTTAAAGCCTACATAGGTTCGGCCTATCTCATTAAAAGGCCAGGCTCGGGCTTCTTTAATGGCCTATATAATTAAACAAGCTTAGGCTCGGGCTTCAAATCCGGCCTTTCAAGCCTAACAGGCCGGCCTACTTAAATTATATATTATATAATTATTAGATATTTATTTATTATTGTATATAAAAAATTAAATTCATAATTTAATAGAACTTCAATATTTATACTAATAGTTTATATTCTAAAGTCTGAATTAGATTCAAAAACTCATTTCAAGTTTGAAATAGATTCACATAGTTTCTCTTATTTTTATTAAGTTATATTATATATATATATATATATATATATATATATATAATTTATAAAACAAATAATATATTTCTAATTTAAAAATATTTTTTAAAAAATATATTAAATAGGCTTAAATAGGCCTCAAGTAGGCTAGAAGCCCAGCCTATTTCACTAAAAAGGCCAGGCTAAGGCCTTTATAAAAGCCTATGATAGTAAATAGGCCAGGCCCAGACTTAGTGAATTTTTCGCAGGCCCAGGCCTATCGGAGCAAAGCCTACCTAGGCCCGGTGTTGGTCCCGGATTATCAGGGTATAACTTGGCAGCGGAAAATATGGTTAATCGTTTCTTGCACTCTGCTGGTTACTCAGCTGACTGGGACCTTGTCAGCTGGTAAGTCAACTTGCACTCTGCGTACTCAGCTGACTGGCGACTGGCTGGTCAGCTGGTAGCTCAAGACTTAGAATATTTTTAGCCTTGTTTGCACAGTTATATCAGTTTTCAGATATACACCAGCACTTGGGTGCTGGGTTTTAAATCAGTATGAAATGCAGAAAGCTGATAAAAGACAAAGGATTTATAGTGGTTCGATCAACTGATCTACGTCCACTCTCCAGTCGTAGCACTGGAAATTCCACTAAGAGTAATCGGGTACAAGCGTCCTACGATCTATCTCTAGCTGGTGAATGCCTCGTCCACCAGTTCACTAGATCAACCGCTCCCGGCCTTGTCCTTCTTCAACTCTGATCGGCTGGTGGAGTGCGAGCACGTCACTTCAACCTCCACAGCTTCACTGGGTGTTTAGTTCTCCCAAGAACGTATCTTCTCAATACGGCAAAAAGCCCGTGATAACTCAAGTGCTAGCTGGCACAAGAGCTGCTGTGAACTTCCTCGGAGGAGAAAGAACACCAAAGAGAGCAGTAACTTACAAGCTGGAAGCTTGAAGTCTCGTGTTTGAATAAATCAACACACGGATAGCCTTTAGAAAGGCCTCGAAAGATATATGTGCTTCTACTTGCTTGAGCGTAATAAATTGCAGTCTTTCGGTAGGTGAAGAGTATTGAATGTTGGTGGAAGCAAGCGTCTTAAATGTTGGTAGTTCCGACCTATTTATAGATGCGGGATCCCATTCAAATCTTCTAGCCGTTTGGACACATCCGGAAAAGGTCTCTGTCCTCGCATGTCCTTCAGACGTCGGCAGGTAGGAATTTCCGGAAAGCGCCATGCTTTTGTCCACTTTATCTGACATTGATTTCTTTATGTCAGAACGGCACTATTCGTCAGTACGAGGAATCGGAACTGGTGTCTTGAACTGATAGACTTTAAGGTATCCTCCCTTAAAGTCATACTCTGTCAGTTAATTCCTCGACGAATCTTCTTTTTGTCTCTAAGACACTGGGAGAGAGAATCTGGAATTCTGCTGGTAACATCCGACTGGTAGATCATTCTGGTGATCTTGTGCTGGCAGTCTCTGCTGGTGACTTGCGCTGGCACAATCTAAGTCTACCAATATGTCTGATGTTAATTCTTGGAATCTCCCATGACTGGTGGTTTCACCGCTGGTGAATAGTGTCAGTGAGAACACGTATTCTGCTGGTAGGATTTGTCAGCCGCCTGCTGGTGAAATCCTTCCCAACTGGTGAACAGTAGCCAGTCATTAGCTCTTCTCATGCTGATGAACAGTGTCAGCACGAGTCTTTGTCAGCCGCCTTCGGATGAGACTTTCCCAACTGGTGAACAGTAACCAGTGGTAAGCACATCTCATGCTGGTGAACAGTGCCAGCATGAGTCTTGATCAGCTGCGACTTACAACTCAAAAGACCTAAACAGGACTTTACATTTGAGACTAGAGCTATTCTAGAGACAAACTGACGCTGGTAGGACTTTAGGATTTGATCCACCAAAACACCAAAACTAGAATCTAAACAAGTAGCTACTGGGGAAAGGAAACTTAGCCAAATTTCCCAACAATTTCCCCCTTTTTGGTGCGATCAAAGCCTAACCAGCGAGCACTCAGCTGATGAGGAAAGTTACAAAGTATTTCAGGGTTTTACAAATAAGCCTATCAGATCTAAACCCATGAAACACCTTCCTCACATCAGCTCTAACTAAAATCTTCCCCCTCAAACTAAGAGGGATATTGCTCGTTTAAAATAAAAATTGAGATCAGAGCAAAAAGATTTAAAGTGTGTGATACGAGTGCTGGTGCTGATTACACTGGAAGTGTAAGTTCAGCTGGTAAGTAAGTACTTAGACAATTTGTTGGACAATGAGGAATTGTCATCAACTTGCCAGTAATCAATCCATTTAAATATGTTGCAGTTACAAGTACAGGATAGAAAACTGACTAGTCTAGAGATACAAATACTTACAACAAAATGGAGAAGCTAGACTATGGCTGAGAAGATGATCCTGGTGATTGAGTTCTGCTTGTGAGCGACCTCAGGATCTCAGTGAGCGCTGCCATATCTTGTCTGCTCTTCTCCCTTTCCTCAGCAGCAATCCTCCTCTCATCTTCAGCAAGACGAGCTCTCTCAGCCTCAGCACGTGCTCGCGCACTTTCCCCCTCTTGGATCCGCGCCAAAAAGGAGGACACTCCAGCGGTGACTGACTCCATCTGTTGAGTCATCTCGGTTCGGAAGCTGGCGAAGCGCTGGTCCATCCTGGCATCAATGATTGCAAGAAGCTGCGCAGGGGGATGGATCTCGGAGATTGGCTGCGCTGATTCTTCAATGGAAGAGGAAGGTACATCAGTTGCGGAAGGAGCCGCTGCTGGTTCAGATGCAGCTGATATCTCCATCGGGGCTGGCTCCTCCGCTGGCACTGCAGCTGCTGCTGGTTCCTCTGCTGGTACATCAGCTGCTGCTGACTCCTCTACTTGTACTTCGACTGCTGGCTCCTCAGCTGATTCCACTACTGGCACTGCTGCTGGAGCTGGCTGGACTTCAGAAACAACTGTGGGGGCTGTGAATTCCACCACTTGCCAGTCCATAGATTCAGGGACGAGATCGCCCGAGACAATAGGAACAGGAGGGACGGCAAGGGTCAGCCACAAACCACGAGAGGGATCCTCCTCCACAATGTGGTCTACCAGCAAAGCGCAGGCAGCCATGTCGAACAATATAGCATTGTAGGGAGGGATCCTCGGGAGGGTAACCAGCACTTTGAGGCGTCGGAGCGCGTAAGTCAGCTGGTAGCCCCGACTGGTGACTCGGAACTGGAGGAAAGGTAACTTGACCTTTTTCAGTGGCGGGAGGCCGGAGCTTCCAGTCAGCTGCCTATACTCAGCGATTTGCAGCAAGCGGCGCTTGATCCTCCTTGTAGACAGCTGTTGGGGGCAATCAGGATCAGTGCCCATGAAAGCATTAGCCCACTCCTCCTCCGCTCTCCAGTAGCCAAGACCCAGCCTGGCATAAAGGACCGCCCGCTGCTCCACTGTCAGCAGGCGCTGGCATCGGTCAAAAATTCGCCACCTCCGGAACTCCAGACATAGGTCCGGATCCACCCTCCAGAGCCTTCGGTAGCTGGATATCATTTCGTCATTGACGGCATTCTCCACCTCCGCCGTGATATTCTCCGCATATTCATAGAGGGTGGAATTGTAGTATTCCACTGGCTGCAGGGGCAGGCACCAGTCAGAGATTCTGGAGGCATATACCGACTGGTAGGGGAGTCCGCTGAAAGGGATGATGTTGAATGCTGAAGGCTCAGGCACTCGTGAGTTATAAAATGCCATCTCCCCGCGCTGCTCCCACCGGTGCACCCCTGTCACTCGAGCCTGGAAGGTATCCTCATCAACCAGTTGATGCTCTTGGATGCAGAGCATATAAGGTCGCCTTTCAGTTCGAGCATGCTTAGCTGGTGGTGTAGAGGATACTGCTGGTCGCCCGGAAGTTGATGTCGAGGCATCTGTAGATCGGGGGTGACTGGCAGGACGACGAGCCTTATCATCAATGTCTGGGAACAGATCCCTTGGCTCCATCCTCTGCACCATTGAGTAATGAGTCACCTCCTCAGCTGGCTCCTGCTCTGGCTCCTCAGCCCTTGGTTCCTCTGCATCCTCGGAGTCAGAACTGACATCCGAGAAGCTCGCCAGTTTTACCGGGGTGGTCGCCCGCTCTTCTACTCCTCCACTGGCACCCCCTTGCGCGGCCAGTGGGTCTTCTTCACCTCCACCACCCCCTTGCGCGGGTGGAGGGACTTCAGCGACCTCCTCCTCCTGGTACTTATCCACAAGGGATAGTACATCCTCTTCAACACCCATGACCATCAGGCGGTTAAAGGAGTCTTCTGGTAGGATCTCGCCTGGTGCTGGTGGCCTCGCACTTGTGGAAGTTTCGGGCACATCCCACTTGCCCTTGGCCACCTGGCGCACCTGCTCCGCCAGTTCCGCCTGACGTCTGGCCTCATGCTCAGCCTGCACTTTTGCATAGGCTTCATCGCGGGCTGCCAGCTCAGCCTCTCGTTTACGCTGGTCGGCCAAGGCCTTCAACCTTGCCTGGGCCTGTTTCTTCCTTACTAAGGAGGCTTGCTGCTCCTTCTTTGCTTGCTCGACCAGCTTCTGAGCTCTGGTCTGAACCCTTTTTCGCTTACGGGTCATCCTCTCCAGCGTTTCTTCCTCAGTCAGTCCCAGAATGGACTTCTTGACTGGGATGGAGATCTTCCCAGACTCAGGGTCATATGCAACAGCTGACGGTGGCTGCTGGTGCTGGGAAGTCTTAGGCTTCTTGTGGGATGGCTTCTTGGTGACTGGTACCAGTTGTACGTCCCGTGGGTGGATACCAGTCGCCTCAGCCACCGCGCTTTCCATGGTGTCGAAGAGAGACTCCGTCTCCAGCTTCCTCTTCAACTGAGCCCTGGCCTCATCAGTCAGTGGGAGAGCCACAGCTGGCACTTGCTCCCCCAGGTCTTCTGAGTCCTCCTCAGAAACGACCTCAGCAGGGTCCACTGCTGACTTCCCTTTCAGCCTTCGTGGCTTCTTGTAATCTGGGTGAGGCAGCTTCACCTTCGTGGCTGGTATGAAGTCGGAACCAACCAGCTGTTCCCCCTGATCCACGCCATCACCCAACTCCATTTCCAGGATGTGGCTGATCCTCAGCCCGAAGGATACGGCGTGAGCAAACCTGCCTTCAGTCGGAACAGAGATGTTCCTGTCTACATTCTCTAGCAACCTGCCAAAGAAAAATTCGGCCCAGTTGCCCTGAACTCCATCCACCAGGGCACACATCACCGAGAATTTGCGCAGGCTTAACTCGGCGTACGAGCCGACCTCGCATTGTAGCATGCGAACCACAATATCGCACACCATTTGCCAGTATTCCTCCATTTCTGACTTCCTCATGCCAGTCCGGAAGACGGTGACCTCTGGCTTCTTCCACTGCACCCACCGCCTCCTGAATTCCACCGTATCATCCTGATGATACGTGGCCACTTCCTCTCCTTCATTCCTCAGCCCGAACAGATCGGCGAGGTATTCTGCGGTGACGGTGATCATGTGGCCAAAAACGGAAGTTGTGAAAGACTTCCTGTCGTCAGCAATCACGGCCCGAGCGTAGAACTCGGCTACCATGTGGGGATGGAAAGTTTCGGGTGTCGCCGTCAAGTACTGGCGGAGCTGCTCGCGGTCGACCATCTCCATCAGCTCCTCCCCGAAATTTTTCTCGGCCAGTTTCGCGTTCAGAATCTTCTCCTTCTGAACCTGTGCAGTCCTAATCTGCGCGTTTGAGAGCTGTCGCCTGGTCGCCGGCCTGTTCAACTGAACCAGTCGGGCGAACGGATATGTGTAATCGATATCTTCGATCTTCACTATGCCAGTATACGTGGGCATATGAGCTTCAGCAACTGGTAAGTCTGGTGAACCAGACGAGGGTGATGTAGATGTAGAGTTATCAACTGTAGGTCGAGAAGATGATGCCATGATTTCAGAAAGATTTCAAGTTTCAGAAAATCTCAAGGGAAGATGAGAGAATTTTGAAAGATATAGGGTTCTGAAAGTAGGGAAACATAAAGGTTAACCCGAAGGAAGTGATCGGGTATTTATACTCGGGCCATGCAGGATCAGACGTCAAGGATCAACACTCAGCACGCGAGGATCGACGATCATCAGCAGGCCCGGTTCCCTGTGCGACGTGCGCGGTCGTGCTAACGTGGGCTACGCCGTGGAGCTGACGTGGCACGCAGCGATTGGTGGCAACCAAGCGTCGGACTGCACAGACACTGTGCACATTAAATGTGGCATTAAATGCCGCATTAAATTCTGAGAGATGTACACGCTAGTCGGATTTGAACAATCCCGCCTTTTCTGCGACAGCTGGCATAACTGGTCATCAGTAGCATATGCCAGTTAAACACTTCCCCCTGTCAGCATGGCCTCCTTACCAGTTAACAACTGGTACTTACGACTGGCTCCCGAGTACTTGGATAAATTGAGAGCTGGGACTCAATTTCATCAGTCGTAGGAAATTCGCCAGTTGTCTGCTGACAACTTGAAAGATTGAAAGAATTGAGAGCTTGGACTCAATTTAATCCGCATAATCTTCTCTTCAAGAAATCCACTCCTCATCATCGCTTGAAATTGGGAGCTGGGACCCAATTTCGCTTCAACTGATGGTTTGTGCTGGCAAATTGAAATGAGAGCTGGGACTCATTTCCTAGACATTTGAGAGATAAGTTCCGCCAGTAGGAGCCATCAGTGATCTTGAGATGCCACTTAAATAAAAACAACTAAGAGCTTGGACTTAGTCGTAATCAGCGTCCATCAGAAGATCAAGAACAGAATGAGAACTGGGACTCATTCTTCCTCAACATTGGGGCTCACATCAATCTCCATAAGACCGAGTTTGATGCATAACTCCTTGAATCTTGCTTCTGGAAGGGGTTTGGTGAAGATGTCAGCCAGTTGATCTTCAGTTCTGATGTAGTCCACGCTGACATCCTTCTTCTCGACATGATCACGTATGAAGTGATGTCGAATGTCTATGTGCTTGGTTCTGGAATGATGAACCGGATTCTTCGTGATGCACATAGCACTGTTGTTGTCGCAATAGATGGGAACACAGCCAGTGTCCACCTCATAATCCTCCAGTTGTTGCTTGATCCAGATAACTTGAGCACAGCAACTGGCAGCGGCAACATACTCAGCTTCAGTGGTAGATGTAGCAACTGAGTGCTGCTTCTTGCTAAACCAACTGATTAGCTTGTGTCCTAGAAACTGACACGTACCATTGGTACTCTTTCGGTCAATACGGCATCCAGCAAAATCTAAATCTGAATATCCAATGAGTGTGAGCTCATCATTTCTGGGATACCATATGCCAAGAGATTCAGTCCCCTTCAGATATTTTACTATCCTCTTTGCAGCTTCCATGTGTGACCTTTTCGGATTGGCTTGAAATCTGGCACACACTCCGACTGAGTACGAAATGTCGGGTCTGCTGGCTGTAAGATAGAGAAGTGATCCAATGATTCCTCGGTAGATTATAGGATCAACTGATTCACCTTGCTCATCAAGAAATATTTGACAACTGGTGCTCATAGGTATTCTGAGGGACTTAGTTTTCTCTGGGCAATACTTCTGAATTAGCTCCTTCGTATACTTCCGCTGGCTGATAAAAATTCCATCAGCTGACTGCTGGACCTGGAGTCCTAGGAAGTATGTCAATTTGCCCATCATACTCATCTGAAATGATGTCTGCATCAGTTGAGAAAACTTCTCGCAGAGAGATATATTCCTTGATCCGAATATGATATCATCTACATAGATCTGCACCATTAGCATGTCACCACCATCCTTGAGAAGAAAGAGAGTCCTATCAATCTTTCCTTTCCGAAATCCATTGCTGGTGAGGAATTGTGACAGCGTTTCGTACCAAGCCCTGGGTGCCTGTTTCAATCCATACAGGGCCTTTCTCAGCTTGTGCACTTTGGTGCCAACTTCAAAGCCTGGAGGTTGCTCGACATAAACCTCCTCTTTTAGCTCGCCATTCAAGAAGGCGCTCTTCACGTCCATCTGGAACACTGTGAAGCCGTGATACGCTGCATAAGCAAGGAACAGCCGTATCGCCTCCATTCTTGCAACTGGTGCGAAGGTCTCATCAAAGTCGATGCCTTCACACTGCCTGTAACCTTTGGCGACTAAACGAGCTTTGTTTCTGACCACGGTGCCATTCTCATCTCGCTTGTTCTTGAAAACCCACTTGGTGCCAATCACTGACTGATGTGATGGTCTCTCCACCAAGTCCCAAACATTGTTGCGAGTGAATTCAGCAAGCTCTTCTTGCATGGCATTGATCCAATCGGCAGATTCTAGCGCAACTCCTATGGAAGTAGGTTCCATTTGAGAAATAAAACAACTTAGGAGCGCACTGCCGTGGCGAGTCTGGACAGAACCTTCTGGATCACCGAGAATAGCATCGGATGGGTGATCCCTCAGCCATTTGGGAGGACCAGCGACTGCTGGTGCCGGCTGTGAAATAGATTCATCTGTCCTGACGACTGGTGCTTCCACATTTCCACCAGTTGGAGCTGGAAGAATAACTGGCGGTTGAACATCACCAGTCGGAACTGGAACTACAACTGGTTGTTGATCACCAGTTGGAACTTCTTCATCAGCTACTCTGTCTGACTGACTTCCCGAACCTTCACCAACGATGTCAGTATCTGCTGGTACCTCCATTCCAGCTGGTTCATCGTTGTCTTCTGGCTCAAAGAATCCAGTCGGAATTCCCCCTTGATTTTTGCTAGATCCACTCAGGGAGATTGAGTGTAAGGTCTCAGCAAGGTCATTTGCATCACCGACCTTCTCAGGTTGCTGATGGGCACCTGAGGTAACTGGTTGAGAAGATGATCCATGCATAGGTCTAGTCGAACCAGTTGGTTGAGCATCGGAAGAATTCCTGCCCAACTGGTCGCTGACATCCTCGACCTCAGGAACATCTTCAGCCAGTTGGCGTAAGGTCCTGCGCACTAAAGTAGCTTCATCAAAAACAACATTGCATGTTATTTCCACAAGCTGGGTAGTCTTGTTAAATACTCTATAGCCCTTGTGAGAGGGATGTCCATATCCGACAAACACACCCTCATCAGCCTTAGGCGAGAAAGCATTTAACTTCGACTTCCCATTATTATGGATATAACATGGTGAACCGAATGCACGAAGATGAGCTATAGAAGGCTTACGACCAAAATACACTTCGTAGGGAGTTTTCTGGAGTCTGTCGTTGATCCCGCTTCTATTCTGAGTGTAGCAGGCAGTCACCAACGCTTCTCCCCAGAAACTCTGTCCCAAGCCGGACTCAGCCAGCATGGACCGGACCGCTTCTTTCAGCGTCCTGTTCCTACGTTCTGCCAGTCCATTCTGCTGCGGTTGCCTTGGAGTAGATCTCTCATGTTTGATCCCGGCCTCCGCGCAAAAATCCATCAGCAGACTGTTGCAGAATTCAGTCCCATTGTCCGATCGAATTCGCTTTACCACAGCTTCTCTCTGTTTCTGAGCTTGGATGATCAACTCTGGAAGAATGATCTTCACCTCATCCTTGGTTCTGAGAAGCTTTACCCAGGTATAGCGCGAGTAGTCATCGACTACCACCAGCGAGTATCGTCTTCCTCCAATGGTTTGCGGTGTTACTGGTCCAAACAGGTCCATGTGTAACAACTCGAGTACCTGACTGGTACTGGGGCAGACTGGCGACTGGTTCTTGAAGGACTTCCTAGTTTGTTTGCCTTGCTGGCAAGCTTTGCAAATTCCTTCCTTCTTGAACCCGCCCTTGGGAAGACCATCTACAAGATCATGCTTGGTTAGATAATTAATATTTTTGAAATTTAGATGACTTAACCTTTTGTGCCACAGCCAGTTAGTTTCCATGGAACTGGTGGCTACAAAGCATGTATCAGTCTTCCCGCTTTGCCAGTCAACAACATAGAGACCTCCTTTCCT
>JAPKLW010008854.1:0-12779 GCA_026898455.1 Plectranthus barbatus | reverse complement strand
GTAGTATAAATCAGCACCCCAGCTGATATCTTCGCAGAATTCAGGTTGTAAGGCAAACTGACTTTACGACGAGACAAACATAATCCTAGCTACCCAACATGCATTGCCCGTGCATTCGGACATGCATAAACTTACCCATATTCCCTTATCTCAGAAAACAATCCAAGGTTAAATAATCAACCAATTCAGAGTTTGAAAATGGATTAAACACTTCAACACGTAATAGTACTTGCGTGATTTAATATAGTCGATTCCCAACGTCCGAAATTAGTTCAATGTGCACATATTCAAACATTAATAGCCTCAGAACTGATATAAATAGTCATGCGTCGAAAATAAATCGAATCGGATCGAAAACGGGCGAAGAAAACACGAAAGCAGGACACAGCCATGGCTCCGTCGATCGACGGCGGGGCCCCGTCGATCGACGGAAGGTCGCCAACAGCAGCTGTCGCGAGCGTGCGACGCGGCTATTTTTCTCCGGTCGTTTCCGGCCAAACCAGAATCTCCCGACGCACCCCCACCCTCTATACAACCCTAGGAACTAAATGAGATGCAACACAACCCACAAAATAATGAAAACGAGCAGCTGCAGCAGGTGAAGAAAAAGGAAGGAAACCCTACCTTTCTTGGACGTTGCAGGCGATTTTTCCGGCGATCGGTCGGCGGGGGTGGCGAACGAATACTACCAAAAGCTTCCTACCATCACAAGGAACAATAATATGTAGGTTAATCACAGGTTCATCGTCGTTTTCACGAAGTTCTAACGAAGGTTACGGTTTTGGAATCGCTTACCAACACGCCCTGAAGATCGAGCTGTAACTCTCGCGATTCTTAACCAAATCGGCTTCTTCTGGATTCTATGGAAAGCTTGAAGCACGATCTTGATTTTGTCTTCAGAAGTCGCGGCCTGAATCTCGCTCGGTTGATCGGAAAAACGCAAGGAAGATGGTGGGATGAAAGTTGCTGCACGGGTTTGCGGAGTGGTGTGTGTGCGGCTGCTAAATGATTTTCTGATAGATTACGACTCTTTCGCCGCAATACACAACCCTGTAATTATTGAGGACACGTGGGAGGTATGGGGGGTGATGGGGAGTGCCACGTGGCACGATCCCACTCGTCACGATTCCAGATTCGTTATTTCATGTAATAACCTCGTTATTCTACCTTCGTTGCTTCTTAATTTGACATGCATTGTCCAATTTAGAAAATGGACATCCATGGAAATGCTCTGAATCACGAATCCTACCCGTGGTTTCAATTCCACAATTTTTGGAATTTCCCCGTTTTCCCTCCGAACTTAATAGTTCGAAAAATCATAAAATATTCCACAGGTCTCGGAATTTCATTCCGTTTGTTTCTAAAATTTTTATAAATTAATTTCAAGTATACCCTAGCTCGATGAAAGAAACGGAGCTCTCGGGTGCAAGTTGTCGATTTTATCGTACCCAAAACACACTAGAAACCCCCGTTTATCGCGCACGGGTTTTCTACGTAAAGTTCGTCTGCATGGTTGCTTAGGGTTTCTTAATATGTACTCATGGATATTTTGTTTGCATGAAACGGACATGCATGCAACAACGGGTGTCGAAAATTGAGTAACGAATAATTTAAGGGCAAAATAAATAATCCCTTTTATTTAATTATTAATTAAGCTATAAGTCGCTTAATAAAAACTCGGGATATTACAATGTCGCACTAACACATTTATTTTTAGCTATTTTTATTGTGATTTCTTAATTAATTAAAATTTTATAATCTTATAAGCATTCCATATTTAATTATATTTATTTGTTATTATTCTTCAATTGTACGGTTTGCTATTTATATAGTTGTTTTAATTTTGTTTGTTATTGAGAAGAACCACGAATATTCATTTCAGGCACAATGAATCTGAATACCTTTCAAAAATTTTGAATTTTTGTAGTTTTGATTGTAGTAGGTTCATTTTGGTGGAAATGATCTAACTATTCATTTGCTAATTGTTTTGTAGACAAGATTCACTCAACCATTCTTTGGAGAAAACGGAGGAGGATATGATATTAATATTAGTTTTTAGTTTAATTGAAATTATATTTTTCCAAGAGTAAAATATTTTATTGTATTATTTTTTAATTTTGGGAATGTATTTCAAGTTGGTGTGTTGATCATAACTCATTTTATAGTTCTTAGATTTTGTAGTACTACTACTACAATTTATCATTATATTGTTTTAGTCTTGACTCATATATTAAAGAATAAATGAAGATTTTGAAGATTAAATATGCCACATTAAGAGCATCAATTTGCATGTTGCGAATCTTGGCCTACACTTGCTTTACGATTTTTGTGTTTGTTGACATTCATAATTAGTTGCTAAAGTAATATAATATATTGCTTGATATTATTAGTACTATATATTTATTTCAAACTTTAGTATACGCACGCAAACATTTTACCTTAAAATTTTAATTAATCAAGAATGTAAGGAAAAACATATTTCAGCGGGTGGTCAAATATACATTTAATTTTATTATTATAATGTACATTAATGTACAATTTATTTTAAATTATATATATATCTATATATATATATATATATATATATAGTAGTGATCATATAATAAGTGAGTTTCCCATGCTAAATGAGAATAAATCTGGGCTGTTTATTTATATAGATCGACGCTTCAGATTTAAACTACTCCTTCATTAACTCACGCATCATTATGGAAATAAGGGTAAGGTAGTAATTGCTGTTTTAATTTTGGTAACCGTCTCCTCTATTTTAGATCTAAATATTCTCTCTCCTAATTTTCTCTTTCCTCCCATTATAATCAAACGATTATATCTTTCTCGATTCAAATCTATTTTTTACGAATCATATATCAAATTAAACGTATTTTTACGACAATTCATATGATATCCATATTGGATATGTTAAATTTAGAAGATTCGCACGAAAATCATGATTTTATATTCAGCTGGTATATGTTCTTCATTATATTTACGTTCAGGATAAAAAATGCATAAATTGCGCATAAAAAATGTTCCAAAATATCTGCATTTTTTGCATCAAATGATGCATTATTAACTTGAATAAGATGCATTTTTATTCTAAAGCATATGCATTTTTGTATTCATATTGAGTGCATTTTTTACATTGATACGTTCAAGATAAAAAAATGCATCAATTACTCATAAAAAATGCATCAATTACGCATAAAAAAATGTTCCAAAATATCTGCATTTTTTGTATCAAATGATGCATTATTAACTTGAATAAGATGCATTTTTATTCTAAAGCATATGCATTTTTGTATTCATATTGAGTGCATTTTTTACATTGATACGTTCAGGATAAAAAAATGCATCAATTACACATAAAAAATGTTCCCAAATATTTGCATTTTTTGCATCAAATGATGCATTATTAACTTGAATAAGATGCATTTTTATTCTAAAGCATATGCATTTTTGTATTCATATTAAGTGCATTTTTTGCATTGATTATATGCTGTAGTTTTATAACTAAAATGTTGCATTTTTTACATTGAACGTATGCATATTATGTTTTATGAACTGCACGAAATGAAATTATTGAATATATATTTTTTACATTTTTGCCCTTTTATGCATTGCGTATGTGCAAAAAATGCACCGAAAATTGGACGGGATTTATTTAACCTGAGCCGTAGATTGAAATATTTAATGGCTCAGATTTTTTCTCATTTAGCATGGGAAATCCTATTATCACCTAATCACTACCCTATATATATATATATATATATATATATATGGTAGTGATCAGGTGAGAATAGGAGTTACTATGAGAAATAAGAATAGATCTTGCGCGTCCATCTCATCAAATCGACAAACATGATTCATTCTCAGCAAATTGAAAAATGCGGCATTTTTGCCCCAATATCCTGCAATTTTAGTCTTTAAAGGCTAAAACTGTAAAAATACTCAAACACAAACAACAATCTGCATTTTAAGCTCGATTTACTTCATTTTTAGCCCGATTTACTTCATTTTTTATAAATACGAATTAAAAAAATTAAGCATCTTCTTCTTCAAAGCAGCAACACGAGCGTAGCTTCTATAAAACTCAATACCAACATCAACAGTTCTAAAAACTCTGCCCTTAAAATACTTCATCTCATCAACACCCTTTGGAATAAATGAACCTGTAAGATACAAAAATGCACAAAGTTAACACTAAAGATGCACAATATAATAGTAAAAATGAACGTCGATCTGAATAAAACAAATTTTTTAAAACTATATTCATGCACAATTAACAAAGTCGAGACCGAACACGAATGCGAAATCCAGAAACAAAGAAAAAAATCTGATCTACACAAGAAATATAAATCAAATTGAACGAAGAAGGAAAAAGAAATCAAATCGCGCGAAGAAAGGAATAAAAAATCTGATGAGATACTATTTCAGATTTAAAAAAAAGCTAAAATTACAAAAATAACCTTAATTTTGCAAAACTGCAGGATAATCGAGGAAAACTGCACTCGTTGTGAAATAGATCATGAGCGTTGAAATCACAAAATCAAAGGCTGAGATTTATTCTCATTTCTCATACTAAAAACTATTCTCATATGATCACTACTCTCTCTCTCTCTCTCTCTATATATATATATATAACAAGTAAAGCGCACTATATTTCAAATTTTAAATAAAGTAATTAAGCATGAGATTAAGAATAAGTTTAATAAATGACTTTTTCTAACTACAATACATTAATTCAAACTCACACTTAGATGCACCCGAGAAAGCTCGAACTCATAATCTCTTTAATTATCACAGGTTAGGAGCGAGCAACGGGCGATTCGATTTGAAATTCGAATTGAACCTGCAAACCTGCAATTTTTTTAAAATTCAACCTGAACCGCCGGAATTAAAATATGTAGATCGCACTCAATCATTGATTTTGATTTGATTTTGGTTTGAACCGAAAAACCCCAAAAAAATCACAAAATCACAATAAAAAAATACGAGAGGGGCTGAGTAGGGGGTTGAGGGTGAGGGATTGAGCGAGCGGCGTGAGGCTGCAAGTTAACGACTGGCGAGCAGTGTGAGGCGACAGGGACGACAAGCCAAGACAGAAAGAGCAATGTGCGTGAGGGACTGAGTAGGGGTGAGGGATTGAGCAAGGGCCTGGATTGATTGAGCAGCGTGCGTGAGGTGAGGGGGTGAGGCCTGAGGGTGAGGGACTGAGCGACGGAGTCTAGAGTAAGGTTTTGGGTAACTACTAACTTGGGTTTGTAACTTTGTATTATGCATTTTGTAAAAAATAAAAAATATATTTTATTACATATAGAATATATAATAATATAAATAAATACATAATATATAATAATTTATATATGTATGACCAAACCTAAATTGAACCAAACAGATAACCCAACATTTTTCTAAAATCCAACCCGAATCGAAACCACATGTGTTTTTTAAACGACCCAAACTACCCAAACCAACGATTCGGTTCGGATTGATGATTTAGGTTTGGTTTTCCTCATCCCTATCAAAGGTAACGTGCTTTCAAAATTACACCCAAGTAGTAGACGAATAATTGATTTCTTTCCTTTTTTCTAAATAGTAATGCATTTATTTAAACTTACACACTTAGATATCACTGAGAAGCTTAGACTCATAACCTCTTGGTCATATGTAAAACACTTTCACTACTACCCTAAGTGAGGGACAAATAATTAAATTTTAAACTTCAACATTTTACATCTTTTTATAATAAATTGAAAGTAAAAAAAAATATATAAGTTTACCTCAATCATGCATGTGCCTGCGATAACATTCTATAAAAATATTTTATATATTTATTATAGATAAATTATTAAAAGTAATATATACGCGCCGCGCATCGCGCATCGCGCGGGAGGAAAATTAGTATTCGTAAAAGAAATAATTTAGTTACCAGTTTCCAGTGAAGAGATGGAGGATCGAAATTATATCGAAATTGGCATAACATAACCTTTCCATTATAAATAAAGTATTTAATTTCCCCATTAATTCTCAAATAACTATATTGATACTTGATAATTGATACCCTTACAACTTTAAAAGGTGAGAGATACGAGTTCAACTGATTTGTCGTTCTAACAGAAAGTCTAGCCGTATTTGAAAGTACTAGTAGAAGTCATACTCCCAATATTGTGCAAACTAGGGTAATTTAGTTTGGACATAATTGAATATTCCAGCTTGGAAAACAAGTGATTTAAGTGTTTTAGTTATGTTTAATAAATTATAAATTGGAGTTTTAATAAGATATTTAGATTGGGATTTAAAATTAATACATGCTATTAAAAAAGAAAAAATATTTCAAAAGAAGTTTTTATATATATTGATTGATAAAACCATTTTATTTTTTGGCTTGATGATATTAATCTGAGAATAAAACTAACCGATTGAGTTTCCTTTGGATATATATAAATAAAGAAAATTACTTATTTAAACTATTATCAGTGATTAAGAACAAATTTAGATTGAAGATATTTCAATAATTTTTAATTTATTTAAATTATTTTAAAAACTTTTAACTTATACAGTAAAACCTCCATAAATTAATACTCTTTAAATTAATAATCTCCATTATGTAATAAATTTCTCCGGTCCTGAATTGGGCCAGTGTGAAAAATCAGCAAATTCGATAAAATAATAAATTAATAATTTCTTGGAGATCCCCTTTATAGATATAGCGGTCCCAACGAAACTATAAATTAATAATAGGTGATTCTAAAGGCAGTCACGTTTTTGCTAAACATAGCCCCCTTTAAAAAATAAAAAATTAAATTATAATATAAGTTTACAATGGTACCCTTAAAACCCCCAATTTAAAAGTTCAATTAAAATAATGAAAATCAAACTTAAACATATAACTTTATCTCCATTTAGGTAAAATTAAAATCAAAACCTCCAAAATGACATACGAATGAACAAATTTAGGATTTTTTTTTTCTACGTGAATTATACTTTAATCTTAAATGCATAAAAAATGGGAAAATCCTAAAAAAAAAGAGTACTGGTGGATCACCCCTTCTTTGTATTTGATAGAGACAGCGAAACATAGTCGTCCAAGAAGAAGAATCCAATAGATAGAAGATCGAGACATATGAGGACATCAAGAATCTCGAACTTCGACATGCTGCTGGAGAATAAACAAAGTTCAAAGACGACGAAGGGAAGAGCAACATTAACGAGCAATTTCTTGATTTTGGCTAGGAATTACACTATTCATTAACTTCACCCTCCCTTTTATGCTTTCTGCAATGTAGATGTTGTGAATTCATCTGCGATGGTGTATGAGATCGGAAGGTGCAAAGCCATCAGATGATGATTATGATCTTGATGATGCAGAGAGCGAAGAGGAAGAAGATGAATGAGATTCGATTTTTGAGGATTGTCTAATTTTAATTTTCATAGATCTATTGTTTTAATTTTCGTAGATTGAGATTATATTTTTTTGTTAATTTTAAATTAGAGGCTGTAGGGGTAATATTGTAATAATATATTATAATTTAAAATTTTATTGCTGCGGTGGGGATTGTTATCGTTGAATCTCGCCGGAGGGTTCCTTGAAGTCTGGAAGGCTGAAGTTTGAGTGTGAGAAAGTCGCAGGTTTTCACGAAAGGTGGTTTATAAAGAAAATTCAAATCGACGCTCCCTCGAAAAGCGTGATTTGCTTTATATCCTCATCAACCAATACGCGACACGTGGCAGGTGCTGTTAATGCGGTCAAATCACGCAGGTTCTGAAGAGCGAAGCGTTGTCGGCAGAGATTCGTTGAACTCTGCAAGAGAGTGCTGTCGCCCGTCCTAGAGTTGAATTTCGACGAATCATGAAGGTAAAGTAATACCGAAATGAAACTCCCAGAGAGGAGTAACACAAAAAACCTTCTTGCACCGACATGGTCGTGGGGAAGATCTGTTTCTCATTAAGAACGGGAACAGGGACAACACGAATCGACGATTCAGCCTGCGCCATAGGGTTAGCAAAAGGAAAACGTAAACATCATTTTGGTTAGTCATGGGGGCGACGAGTAGGCGCTAATTGAGGCCTCATTCGTCGAACCCATTCATCTGCTTAAAATACGAGAAGGAGAAGGCGAAACTCTCATAATCCGAAGGGATTGAATATAAAGGATCACCTTTTGGGTTGCTGAATATGGAAAACTTCCTGGGAGTCTCGTACGCGGCTCACGGGATGTTTGGGGGCTGTTGTTGAGCCCTAAAAATACGGCTTTGAGTTTTATTCGACGAACACCAATTCAACGGATCGCAGAGTCGACGAACTTCACAGGAGACTGCTGGGCTTATGTAACCAACAAGAATGAAGAGGCTGAAAAGTCGGGTGCTTTTGAATATTTAGCTCATTTAATTGTTGTAACCGTTTCCTTTCCCCCATTATTTACATTTATTGAGGCAATCTTGTAAAATTTAATAAATTGGAGCATAAGGAAGGTGGTGGTACACAGTACCTTCTCTGCGAGCCCAATTTACTAACAAAAATACTATCATAATTTTTCCGGTAATCAACAATTTGCGTCGTCTGTGGGAATTTCTGAGAAAGGGAAAATTGATGAGTGAAAGCAACCACCAAGGATCAAGAATGTCGGAAGCAGCAAGGATGGAGGAGTTTGAGAGAAATATGCAAAGAATGCAAGAGGAGATGAATATCCTGAGGGAGGAGAACCGCAGGACCACTCTTGAAGCTGCTCGGCTCCGCGGAGAATTAGCTCGGCTTCATGAACACAATAGCGAGGAAGAAAGCCGAGCAAATAGCGACGAGTCCCGCCGCGATCATACTCACAGACAATCTACGAGCGAATCTCGTAGAACTCGCGGTTCTTTGCATGCAACCGAATCGGACTCAGACGATGATATAGGTAACAGGAAGATGGCCGCCTTGGAGAAGAGACTCGATGATATGGTAAAAATGTACGCCGCCATTCCGGGAGCACCCATCCAGCCACTCACAATCACGCCCAGGGGCTACAACGATACCCCGTTCGCACGCCAGATTGCTAACGTAAAACTCTCCTCCCGGTTCATGGCTCCTTCACTTAAATCGTACGACGGGACCACAGACCCGGAGGAGTTTATAACGTTGTATCGCTTCAAAATGCATACAGTCTCTGTGTTGGAAGAATTGAAGGAGGCGTGTATGTGTAAGAGTTTCGCCGCATGTTTGGAGGGTCCTACCATGCAATGGTTCATGCGAATCCCCGACGGGGGCATATCCTCCTTCATTGAACTACATCGTAAGTTCATCAATCAATTTTCGTCCAGCCGTCAGGCTCCTGCCAGATCCGATGACCTGAATCGAGTGATACAACAGGAGGGTGAGCTGCTCCGAGAGTACATTCGGCGGTTTAACGAGCTCAATGTCACCATCTCAAACTGCTATGAAGAAATCGCAATTTCAGCATTCAAGAATGGCCTTCGGCCAGGTTCGCGCCTCTTCTAGAAACTTGCAAGTATCCATGTTCGACCTTCGGGGAGGTCCTGGCAAAGGCGGAAGTTCAGCTTCGGCGGGAGGTGGAAGAGGCGAACCTGAGTCAGAGAGAAAGAGGGAAAATGCCTAGTCGGGGCGAGAAGGGAAGCGATTCTCGACCGACATCCAACTTCCAGCTGTACCATCATAATTTGGACAGGAGAAATGCCAGCAACCAAAATACCGCTAGACAAGCCCCTCCCTACAGCTTAAATGTCAATCCGGTGGTAGTCGTACGCGAAATGGAAAAGATGGGAGGAGTCGTTAAATGGCCAAAGAAGATATAGAGTGTCGGGCAAAACCCACAAGGATTTTGTGTGTTTCATCACAGTTATGGACACACTACCGTACAGTGCAGAGATTTCCTTCGAGAAATTCAAAGGCTTCTGGAGTTGGGACACCTCAAGGAATTCCAAGACGCGCGAAATAAGGCCAACACCTGGCAAAAGGATGGGGACGCCGAGGAAAAGAACCCAGCGACGGGTTCTAATAGGGTACCGGTCCCCAAACCACAAGAAGCAAGACGAACGGGGAACAAGATACAAGGCGGATGCGACCTGGCTGGACACTCCAAGAATGCCCGTAAGAGGCATTGTCGAGAAGCCAGAGCCTTGGAATGGGGAGCCTCGAAGCCCATTTCGCGAGAGATAATTAGGTTCGGACCCGAAGATTCAGAGGGTGTTCGACGACCACATAATGACGCACTTGTCATCGAGTTGTTGATAGCAAACTGTCGAGTCCGACGGATCCTCGTCAACTCGGGGGCATCCTCGAATCTCCTATTCGCTGGTACTTTGGAAGGGATGGGAATCTCACTCGGAGATGTGAAACCAAGCCAAACTCAGTTAGTTGGTTTTAGCGGTGAGGTGCTCGATCCGGTTGGAGAGATTGTGCTACAGGTGTACGCAGAGGGAGTTAACCTGTCGGTTAAGTTCCAAGTGGTGAACATAGAATCGTCGTACAACGCGATAGTAGGAAGGCCGTGGCTGCACGAGATGGAGGCGGTACCATCTTCTTTCCACCAGATGGTTAAGTTCCCGACGCCGTGGGGGGTTCGTGCGATCCATGGTGAGAAACATGCGGCTAGGGATTGCTACGACATTACCCTTCGGACGGTTGGGGTGCTTGAACAAGTCGAGGAAGCCGAAGAGGTGGCGTTGGATCCTCTGGACCCATCCAAGGTGACGTTCGTCGGCATGAATCTCGATGAGAAACTGAAGGCACAGATGGTGGGGTTCCTGCATTCCAGAGTCGCCTCGTTCGCATTCGGCCACAAGGATATGCCAGGTATCGATCCCCTGATCATTACGCATCGACTGCAGGTAGATCCCGACATGAAACCGGTAATACAGAAGCAAAGGAGGTTCGCTCCGGAACGAAACGCCGTGATAGCCGAGGAGGTAGAAAATTTGCTGAAGGTGGGATTTATCCGAGAGGTAAAGTATCCTGAATGGCTAGCCAACGTCGTCGTAGTAAAAAAAAGAATGGGAAGAATAGGGTTTGTGTGGATTACACAGACCTCAACAAGGCATGCTCGAAAGATCCCTTCCCCTTGCCACACATAGATCGACTGGTTGACGCTACCGCAGGGCACGAGTTGATGACTTTCATGGATTTCTTTTCGGGATATAACCAGATCCCCATGTACGAGAGGGATCAGGAGAAGACGGCCTTCGTTACTGACCGAGGCATTTATTGTTATAAAGTCATGTTGTTTGGGCTGAGGAATGCTGGTTCGACGTACCAACGTTTGACGAATCGAATGTTTGGCAAGCAGTTAGGAAATACGATGGAGGTGTATATTGATGACATGTTGGTAAAATCCCAAGAAAAGAAAGATCACTTGTCGCATCTAGTGGAGGCCTTCGATGTGTTAGACGCATACCAAATGAAGTTAAACCCGACGAAGTGCCTATTCGGTGTCTCGGCCGGAAAGTTTTTGGGATACATTGTTAACAGGAGGGGCATTGAGGTAGATCCACTGCAGATCCGTGCCATTCAGGAATTAACCCCACCAACGACCATAAAGGAATTGCAGAGGGTGATCGGGAAGCTCGCCGCGGTGAGTCGGTTCATTTCCCGTTATTTCGATCGCACGAGCAAGTTCTTTTAGGTAATCAAGAAAGCAAAGAAGTTTGAATGGACGGCTGAGTGCGACGAAGCCCTGCGGGAAATGAAGTCCTATTTAACCTCACCCCCAGTAATGTCAAAGCCGAAAGCGGGAGAAGTGTTACAACTCTATCTGGCAGTGTCAGATCACGCTGTATGTAGTGTTACAACTCGAAAGCTTCGGCCTTACTTTGAGTGCCATGAGATAGCAGTTGTGACTAGCTTCCCGATTCATAATATTTTGGCCAAACCCAAACTGTCTGGCCGTGTAATGAAGTGGGCGATCGAATTGGGAGGTTACGGTTGATAAGTTCATTATTTAACTCACTTATCTATATTATTTTCTACTATTCTATGTAGTTTTATTGAGTTTATCTATGTATTGTATGCATGAGTCTATATTGGGTGGTATTAGGAGCGTCTTGATGTTTATTCAGGTTTTAGGCCTAAATTTACGAGAAAACCGTTCCGAAAGCAGTGACGTGTAAGAGTAGCAGTGAAGAGTTCTTCCACACAAGGAATTCGGGCTATTGGCGCATGACAATGGATAGATATTTGAGTTAGCTTTCCAACGCAACTGGAATCGGGTCAATCGGAGTTCGGGAGAGGAAGTTATGGCCAAAACCATGAGATCGCGCGGAAGGGGCGAGACCTGATTTTTCCACGTCGATCGACGGAGAAGCCACGTCGATCGACGCGGACCTGCTGGCGCAGGAAATTGATTGAATTCGAATTTTATCATATCTTTAGCCCTAGATTTGATAGGATACACCTCCACCTCTATATATATCCCAGTAATTTCGATTTTTAAGTGTGCTTCATTCCAGGTTTTAGATTTTGAGAGATTCCAAGCTTTAGTTGAGTTTTATGTTTGAAAACAGATTTTTGTGGGAAGACATTCAGACCAAGTTTTTATGCAATTCAGGTTTTATTTATCTTTGATGAATTCTACTATGATTATGTGTAACTAACTTCCTTCTCAGATTCTAGGGTTTCGAACTATCAAGTATGCATGTTTGATTAATTGAATTATTTTCCCTTTCCCATCGTAGTTTGTGAAATCTATGCTTATTCATAATCTTGAGTTTGCTGGCCACATCTTAGGATTAATTAGTTGAGAACTTGAGACGTAACTGTAATAGTTTTCAATGGAAAGAGTTTTCACAATA
>JAPKLW010008853.1:0-12779 GCA_026898455.1 Plectranthus barbatus | reverse complement strand
AACTTTTGAAATTAGAGAGCTCAGAATTCACAGCAAAATCAGGGGAACTTGAAGAGCACTCCAGGAATCGAAGATTGAAGACACCACGGGTTTTAAATTTCCATGATTTCTGTTCTTGTGACTCTTTATCCTTTTATTTTTCTAAAACTTAGCATGATTGGCTAAGTTTATACATGGATTCTGGGGTTTGAAACTTTGTGAATATTCATTCAACAATTTATGTGATTTAATGTTCCTGTTCCATTGATGTTCTGATTTCTTTGGGATTTTCATTAATTGCGAGATACTGGCCATTGATTGTGATTTGAATTGGTAGTTTTTGAACCGAGAGGTCTAGGTTATCAATTAAGACGCAAATAAATCAGATTTATTAGAACAATTGTCCGAGAGGAAATTGAACTTTTGAAGGGTTTGAAATCTAAGGTTTTTAAATCAAGAGTAAAAGTCTTTTGTATGTCCGAGAGGAATCACTTGATCTTTTATTTCCATGTTATGGTTTAGAGTCCGAGAGGATCACCTGATAACACATTTGCGATTAACTCACTTCTTTGGTAATTAAATCGGGATTGAATTACATGAAGAGTTGTTTGATAATTATTCAAAGTGGATTGCCTTGGAATCCTGTTTTCTCATACGTTTTCTAAAACCAGCTTAATTAGTCTTTTACTTTGCTTTACTTTTAAATCATTGATAGTTTTAAATAAACCAACCTTATTTTCTAATTCACCTAGATAGTAGTACGGTGTCTATGCTTTAGTGCTTGATTATACTTCGAGCCTGCAGTCCTTGAGTTCGATAAAATTATTACTTGCCCTCTGCAGTGGTCTGTACACTTACAGTTTTAGCGTGTTGAAAAATACGCTATCAAGCACAGGTGAGACAAACATCGACTAGTAGACGACGAGCACCAAAGAAATGTAATATTTATGGGTCACCAAGTCACACAAAACGTGCTTGTCCAGAAAGAATTCCACCTAATTAACTTGTTACATTTTTACAAATTTTATTGTATCATGTATTGCAATATGTGTGGACAACAAATCTCAATTTTGAATGCTTATTTATTTCCTCGTGCTTATCATTTCAATTCAAAATACTTGTGATTTGCATGATTTCAATTCAAAATACCTGTGCTTCGCAATTCAGGAATTTATTTTCAATACATGTAATGTAATTTAATATCTAAAAAGGAAAACGAGTTTTCATTTTTCAATTTTTTGTCGAAATCAAGCTCATTTCACCGAGATCTAGCTCATTTTTTGCGAATTCAAGCCCAATTCCTTCCGAGTTAAATCCCAATTTAAATGCAAGCTCCCATCAACTATTATATTCGAACTCTAGCCAAAATTAAAACAACTTCCATTTGAAAACTCGAATTTCATTAATTACAATAATTTTGTTAATTAAAATTATAATTTCGTTAATAAAATAATAACATGGTGAATTATAAATGAATAATAATAAAATTAGCATACTTTTAAAATAAATATGGTGAATTCCGGCCAGAATATCGAACTCAAGCTAAAAATGACGAAATCAAGATGAAAATGTCGAAATCAAGCTGAATAGATTTTCCTTAATATTTTATTGGTTTATTATTACTTTTTAAATGAAACCCTAAATATTTAATAAAAAAACTATTCTGTTAGGGTTTACACAGAAACCGAAAAAATTGATTGGTCGACTAAGACATATATGACAGACAAAGTACAAATTGGTTATTTTGTGCAGTTTTTCATAAGGGTGGCTATTTTTTTGCATGTAGTTATAAAATTTGGCTATTTAAAATTATTTCCTCTAAATAAAATCACGAAAATACTTAATTACAGTTTTTTTTATTAATTCTTGATAAAATTTTAAAAAATTATTAAAGGTATACACAATTTAATTTATATTTCAAATATATATATATAGCATTGCCATGTGTGCAATTTTGAGATAAGAGAGAAAGGTTGCATTGAGTTGCTCTGCCAATCCTTGCGAATCTAAAGCACGTCCCATCGTAACTTTCATCCATTTTTTTTTGGTTTGTCGTTTCCCGTGACCTCTCTCATCAGTTCACTAGTGGGGATAGCCTAAGGCTACCCATCCTAGGTCGGGCTAGTGTCATCACCGAACAAAAAACAAATAAAAAATGGGTAGTAAAAAATGATTTTCATTGACCGGCTGACTTTTTTTTTTGAGTCAGCTGAATCATTTAATCATTTATTGTCATTTATTTAACATTATAGATATTAAAATTATATAAATAATATTATGTATAATGAGTAATAAAAAATTATATTTTATAAATAAAAATTAATGTTGATATATTTCCACACCAAAATCGAAATTTTCTATTTTACTATTAATTTAAATTATTCACTTTTTTAAGTATACAATAGTGTATTTTTAGCACAACTATAAATTTAAAATATAAATTATATACGTAGGGGATTGATCTCATGAGAATGCTTGTTACCATGAAAAATAAGAATAAATATCAGTCTTTCAAATTTGTGATCCGACGCTCAAGACTAAAGAAATCTTGTCTGCATTATAGTGTAGTAAAACATGCATTAAAGGGTAATTTTGTAATATTTTTTCTATTTTCTCTAAAATCATCATAAATCTTTAAATGATCATAGTTCCTTCAATTTAGATTATTTTTTCATGTATCATATATCAAATTCAAAGTAATTTAATTATCTTTAAAACAAAATCTCTATTGCATATTATTTCGAGTTACAGATCATTGTAAAAAATAAAAAATAGTGATTATATGTATAATTCTCGTAAGAGTATACGAATATAATGAATGCAACTGGACAATATAATGCATGAAGTTATATTATATAATGCAGAATATAATAGATAAAATGCAATACGTTTTTTAAGAGAAGTCGTCATTCATCATTATATCTGCACTTGTTATGCATTATATAGTAATGACATATGCATTATAATGAAAGTAAAATAATTTTGCTCTAAATAAAAGTAATACACTATAGTTTCAATTAAAAAATCATTATTAAAATAAAAGTTATTGATTATATGCATAATTCTCGTAACAGTACACGAATTCTTATATGCATATTGAGTGAAGCTCACAATACTCCTTATACAACCCATCCCGGGAGTACCAAAATGTATCAAGATCTTAAAACAATATTATGGTGGGAAGGAATGAAGCAAGATATTGCTTCATATGTAGAAAGATGCCTAACTTGCCAACAAGTGCAAACATTACACCAGCGACTATATGGAACGTTACAATCGTTTGGAGGTACGAGAGTGGAAGTGGGAAGACATAACCATGGATTTTGTAGTTGGGTTGCCTAAAACACAGGATGGAAATGTAACCGTATGGGTAATTGTAGACCGATTAACAAAAAGCGCTCACTTTATACCCATAAGAAAAACATATGGAGCGGATAAACTGGCCCAACTATATGTTCGAGAGATTATACGCTTACATGGGTTACCAAAGACTATAACCTCAGACAGAGACCCTAAGTTTACATCTAACTTTTGGATGAGCCTACAGAAAGAGTTGGGTACATAACTAAGATTCAGTACCGCTTTCCTTCCTCAAACCGATGAACAATCTGAGAGAACTATTCAGGTATTGGAGGATATGCAAAGATCTGTGGTACTTGAAAGAAGTGGTAGTTGAGATTAAAGCATATAATAATCTTAGTTTTATGTAAAGTTTGTGTTAGGATAAGTATCGAGTTGTAACAGAACTGATGAAGCTGATCAAGACAAACTGTTCAGAATTTCTAACCCCAGTTTGTATCGTGTGAAGAGTCTGAAGAAACTGGCTTCCACTATGGAACTGATGAATCAGAGAAACTGATCGAAAATTCCCAGCTTGGATCTTCACCAACCTAGCTTCCATTGACAAATAGAGACAAGGATAATGAGTCAGATGAGTCCTTAAAGATTAGTCTTTAAGAGTGGAGTTTCTTTAAAGACTGAAGTTACTCTAACAAGTTCAGATTCCTCGGACTGACACAAAAGTAGGATGTCGACACCCTGTGTCAGAAAAGAACGAAGCATGTGCAGAAACTCTAAAACATCCCGCTTCCTTCAAAAAAAGAGATGCATCGGATTGGTCAAATTTGAATTGTCTCTAAACGGCTACATTTTTTAAATCTCTCGTACTTCGTCTATAAATTGACGAAGTACTTCCAGAAGAGAGGTTTCCGAACTTAAACAAGAATTACTGATCGTTCACTAAGAAATTTGTCTTCAAAGTATTTTCGATCTTCAAGATAGAAACCTCAAGAAAGCAACAATACTCCGTGCGAGTAAACACTTAGGTGTTTCTATCATCAATGCTAAATCTTAGCCGATCGTGTGCCATCCTCTGGACACAAGACTCTTAGCTTTCCAGCTAGAGCTATTTTTTGGTGTTATTTCTCTCCTAGAAAGAACACAACAATTGCAAATCTCTCCAAGTTGTGACTATCACGGACATTAAGCCACAAGTTCGAGAGTTCCGAGGAGAACTATAAAGTTCTCGACTTTTAGAGGAGGTTGCGTGGTGTGCCCACACTCCAAATTTGAGCTCTGAAGGAGAACAAGACCCTGAGCATGTGAACTGATGGACATTGACACTCACCAACTTGGTATAGATCGTGATGACAGATTGTAATCCTAAAACTAGTGATTTCTAGACCTCGGTTTGAAGAGAGGACGTAGGAATTTTGGCTCCGAACCTCTATAAATTCCTTGTCTTTTGTTGCTTTATTTTATTTATCGAAAGGATTTAAAATACAACACATTCTAATGTTGAAATATATTCGAACTGAACATAATATTCATACTCACTAAAAACTTTTTTCAAAAACCCAAACTGGTCAAGAACCACCAGTTTGAGAGTAAAAGTTTTGTATTAAAATTTCCGCTGTACACAAAATTCACTCTGATCTCGGAACCGACAGCTCATTCATAATTTTATATACCCTTCTTATACTTTAATCATGCTAAATATATTTTTTTAACAATTAATTATTTGCATATAACTATTAGTGTGATTGAGCTAAAGGCTTAAACTCATTTCTATTCAACATAATGGTTTTGATTTCTTAGATTTGATTAGTATTTTAAAAACCGACTTCGACGATCGGACCCATACCAAAATCATAAGGCAAATTCTCAGATGAGACGGTCTCATCATTTTTATTGTGAGACGAATTTAATGAAATGATGTGTCTCTTTATTGCAAATGATATCTCACCATTTTTATTGTGAGACGAATTTAATGTAATGATGTATTTCTTTATTACAAATGATGTATTTATTTGTTGCAAATAATGTAATTTTTAGAAATAAAATGATGTATTTAACTTATTGAAATGATGTATTAAAGTCCGTCTCACAATAAAAAAATGATGAAACAATCTCTCAGTAGACCAACTCAAATCATAAAATCGATTATGTTAAGTATTTTTGGGATTGATCAGCATCTAGTAGATAAGGCACCAATCTTTTAATTTTTCGAAATAAATTTTGTATATTTTATTTAATAATATTTATATATTTAAATTAATAAAAATTTAAAATAAATTTATCTATTAAATATTGTTTAGAAACTACATACTGTCAGGAATTTAAAATTTGAAATACAATAGATGAATAAAATTAAAAAAATATAAATATATAAAATTTGGTAAAATATACTCCATTTAAATAGTAAATTAATTAGGAATACAATATGTGAGATATATATAACTAATACTACATATCGAATAAAAATATCTTTCTTGGATACAATTATGAAATAAAATATATTTCTTTCGTATTTTCCAAAAATAAGAAGAATGACTATTTATTAATTAATGGTGAAAAATAAGGAGTGTTGATCATCTCTCCACTGTGATTGGATGCTCGACAAAGGCCTATACACCAGCAAACAGCAAAATATGTATACGTTTATTTTCCATGGAATCTTTGCCTTCGTTTGCACCCCACCAATGATGAAGCAAATATAAACAACAAACGACATTGACTTAGAATTCTGTGAGTCGCTCTCGCTTTTCCTACATACACCCTCACTCTCTCTCTCTCTAAATCAGAAGCACTCGGTCACTGTGAAAGAGCTTTTTCATGAACTGGGTTTGTTTGTTAGGGAATAAGAAAGCACAGCGTTGATTTTGCAGTCTCGGAGTGAAGTAGCTTCAATTTTGTAGTAAGTTTTTTTTTTCCTTGTCTTGTCCTTGTAAGAGAAGTTGAATCGCTTGGAAAAAATGGTAAATGTATAAGTTAACTCGTTTCTACTTCCCTAGTAAGTCTCAGTGTCTGTTTTCTTGACAACTTTCGCTTTTCTGTATTATGTTTGGCTCTCTCATACCCACAGTCACGTATTTGATCAGATCGGTTAGTGACATATGAAGTTTGAGACTCTGTATACTATTGAAATTTTGGTTGAAAACGGTTTGACTGCTGAAAATGTATGGACAAATTTTAATCGTCAGTTTTTGAATTTATAGGTGGTGGATGGTTATGTCGGAAGGAGTAAAATTTAATTCTTGAATTGTTGGTGGTGTGTGGTAACTATGTGTAAATAGTATAAGATGTGCTTTTTCTTTTTCTCTCAGTAATTAGGAGCCTTTTATCTCGGATTGTAAATAGTGTTTATCTAGTTGAAACATCAAACCCATAGGTTCAGAGTCCTCACATGATGTATAAATACTGTAAAAATGCTCCCTTATTTGACTTGGGGATTGAACTATAATACCAGCATGCTACAGATTACATGATAACTGCTTGTGTTTAGTGCTAACTCTTATATGATATTATACCGCAGTTGTCAAAATGGGAAGAACGATCCAGGTGGTAGGTTTTCCATATCTAATTGCTGCTGAAGAAATCAAAAGGTTCTTGGAGGGTTATACAGGTAAAGGAACTGTAGAGGCTCTAGAAGTGAAACAGTTGAAACGCGGTACAAGGGCGTATGCCAGAGTCCAATTTACACACAGTAGCTGTGCTGAGATTATCATAGATAGGGCGAATACTCGCCTCTACTATGGTACCTCTTATCTGAAGGCTTTTGAACAGCCGAATGATATGACACCAAGTCGTAGAACATTTGAGCACGAAATGAATAGCATCACTTTGAATTTTGGGTGTCAAATATCAAAGCAGAGGTTTGCTGTGCTGTGGAAAGCAACCAATGTTTCGGTTAAATTTGGAGCTGGGATGAAGAAAATGCACTTCTATTTTAGTCATGATTCAGTTGAATACAGGCTTCAGCTATCATATGAAAATATATGGCAGATGGTGCTGTATAATTCTTCCGGTCATACCACTAAGCTGCTGCTTATACAGGTGCCATCCAATTCTCTTCCCATTTTCTTTTTCTATATATTGCATTATTGAACTCTACATTATTGCAATGGCTTCAACAAGAGTTTATGAGTCTGAAGTTCTTCTGCATTTGTTTTGCTTTTAAAGATCTTGGCTCATTAATGTTTTCAAGTTGCTCGTGCACCATCTAACAAAACTTCATGTTTTGATCATGGTTTCATTGTGCTATCCATGTGTAAAAGAGATGTATATAAGGAAGCTGATGCATCTCTCTCTTATCCTTCAGTTATTTGGTGCACCTCGAATTTACAAGAAGTTGGAGCTCGGTGTCTCATTGTATTCCTTCTTTATGGAAACTCCAGATGATCACTGGGTAAGAACAACAGATTTTACTCCATCATCATGTATTGGACAATCCTCTGGACTGTGTCTCCAGCTTCCTCACGGCATGAGACTTCCAAATTTCAAGAACAATTTTGTATACTATGATGTGAGTGATACTCCACTCAGCTTGGTGGATGGAATTCCATTTTCTGATAATCGGTCCTTGGTTCCGATTGTAAAGCCTCCACAAGAAGTCTTTTTGCCTTATAGAATTCTTTTCAAGGTTTGCAGTTTGGTACAGACCGGGTGCCTTCCGGGAATGAAGCTGGATATAAACTTTTTTAGCTTGGTGGATCCGAAAAACCATGACACCAAATACATAGAGCATGCTTTAGAGAAGCTTTACTATTTAAAGGAATGCTGCTATGATCCTGTGTCATGGCTTAGGGAGCAGTACCGCAAGTATCGATTGTCTGAGGAACAGCCTAAACTTCCTACCATATGCTTGAATGATGGTCTGGTGTATGTTCACAGGGTTCAAGTAACTCCCACTAGAGTCTACTTCTCCGGTCCAGAAGTGAACATGTCAAACCGTGTGTTGCGCCACTTCCGTGATCACATCGATAATTTTCTTCGAGTTTCATTCATTGATGAGGAGTGGGATAAGATGTACTCAACTGATTTATCCCCAAGGGTGGCTGGAGCTAGGAATGCAAGGACAAAGTTGTACGAGAGGATAATTTCGACCCTATGGAATGGCATAAAGATAGGGAACAAGAGGTTCGATTTTCTTGCATTTTCCTCGAGTCAGTTGAGAGAGAACTCTCTTTGGATGTTTGCTCCAACCAGGGACCTGAATGCTGATGGTATTAGGGAGTGGATGGGTGACTTCAGTCACATAAGGAATGTAGCAAAGTATGCTGCGAGGCTCGGTCAGTCTTTTGGTTCTTCCACTGAAACGCTCAGTGTCGACGAAAGTGAGGTTGAAATCATCCCTGATGTTGAGGCCGTGGTAGGTGGAACCAAATACATATTTTCTGATGGAATAGGAAAAATATCAGCCGACTTTGCTCAAAGGGTTGCACTAAAGTGTGGAGTTAAAGGTAGCACTCCATCTGCCTTTCAGATAAGGTATGGTGGCTTCAAAGGAGTTGTTGCAGTTTCTCGCACTTCATATAAGAAGTTGTCGTTGAGACGGAGCATGCTGAAGTATCATTCAGACAACACGAAATTGGATGTTCTGGCATGGACCAAGTATCAGCCATGTTTCTTGAACCGTCAAATCATCACACTCTTATCAACTCTCGGTGTCAGGGATCATGTGTTTCAGAAAAGGCAGGGAGAAGCAGTAGCTCAGCTGGATGCTGTTCTAGTCGATCCATGGAAAGCTCAGGACGCGCTGGACTTGATGTCTCCGGGAGAAAACACAAACATCCTGAAAGAAATGCTCAACTGTGGCTACAAGCCTGACTCAGAGCCGTTCCTCTCAATGATGCTGCAGACTTTCCGTTCATCAAAGCTGCTAGATTTACGAGTCAAAGCTAGAATATTCATCCCAAAAGCTCGGCAGATGATGGGGTGTCTAGATGAGACCGGGACTTTGGAATATGGACAGGTGTTTGTGCAATTTTCAGACGCTGCAAGGAGAAGATTCTACCAGGAATCCACCATCCTTAATGACAATACATCAACTGATTATAACTATATCATTACAGGAAATGTAGTTGTGGCTAAGAACCCATGTCTGCACCCAGGTGATGTACGCGTTCTCAAAGCTATCAATGTGCCAGAACTGCATCACATGGTGGACTGCGTCGTCTTCCCACGAAAGGGAAAGAGGTTAAAATCTGGCTCTTCTTGTTGTCCCATCTTGGTACGTTTTTTTTTTTTTTTTTTTTTACAAAATATGTTTTTGTCTGTGAATAGGCCTCACCCAAATGAGTGCTCTGGGAGTGATTTGGATGGAGACATATACTTTGTTTGCTGGGACTCCGAGTTGATTCCACCAAAACAAGTCCCACCTATGGACTACTACCCTGCTCCAAACACACAACTTGATCACGTTGTCACCATTGAGGTAAAACCATTTGTATTAAAGATTTTATCTTGATCATCTAAACTTGTTACATTTTATCTATATGACTTCATTTTGCAGGAAGTTGAGGAATACTTCACGAACTACATTGTGAACGACAGCTTAGGAATAATTGCTAATGCCCACACTGTGTTTGCTGACAAGGAGCTTGACATGGCATTGAGCAATCCCTGTGTACAACTGGCAAGGCTCTTCTCAGTTGCAGTCGACTTCCCTAAAACCGGGATTCCTGCTGAAATCCCTCCTGACCTACGTGTGAAAGAATATCCTGATTTCATGGAGAAACCGGACAAGACAATGTACGTGTCTGAGCGAATCATCGGGAAGCTCTTCAGAGAGGTGAAAGACATTGCTCCCCTCACAACTAATCTTAGTTCCTTCACCAAGGAAGTGGCCAGGAGATCATACGATGCAGACTTGGAGGTGGAAGGATTCAGAGTCTACATTGATGAAGCCTTTGATTACAAAACAGAGTATGACTACAAGCTAGGAAACTTGATGGACTACTACGGCATAAAAACTGAGGCTGAGATACTGAGTGGCGGAATCATGAAGATGTCAAAGACTTTTGATAGGAGGAGAGATGCAGATGCGATTGCTGTGGCTGTGAGGGCTCTAAGAAGCGAGGCAAGGTCGTGGTTCAAGAAAGGAAGTGAGTCGTGTGATGAGTATGCGATGGCTTCTGCATGGTATCATGTGACTTATCATCATGATTACTGGGGTTGCTACAATGTAGGGATGAAAAGGGATCATTACATCAGTTTCCCGTGGTGTGTCTATGATAAGCTTGTCAAAATCAAGAGGGACAACTCCAACACACTTCACAGCCGGCTCAGACAAATGAATCTCAGATGAAGGAGATGATCGGACTCTCTTTCTCTCTCTCTCTATCCCTATCTTTTTCTCCATTGTGCAGATCTAGTATGACTTTTTTTGGTGTGGTGTGCAGAACTAATGTTGAGACTGTTGTGTTTGTGAAATTCCAGTTCTGAGCTTATATATGTAATGCCATGAACTGTTCACAATATTGAAAAATGAAACCTGCTTTTTCACTGGTGGCTGAACCTGAAAGATATGCATGAATTATGAGGTTTTCAAGTGGAGTGACAACAAATCCAACAGATATTTGTAATACCCCTTCTCTTGGAAGGAATGTCTTGTGCTTGCAATGTCATTGATGCCTGAAACTGCTTTGACTGCACAATCTTTACGCTCCACTTCTACATTTTTCAATGAATTTGTGATACAAATACACATATGAACTGAAGTACATGACATGAGATTAATTTATCATACGTATAAATTAAAGCAAAAGGCATGGGAATATTAATATGGAAATGTTACAAATACAGTTAAGGATTTACAACCTCAACCAAAGTAGGGGTGGGAAAAAAACCTGTATACTATACAAATACTATCGAAAACACCAAAATCTTGATATAATCTATGGTATGATAATAATATGTGATTCTAAAATTTAGGTATACCGTATAAAATATATAAATAATATTTTTTATTTAAATAATATAAATAATATTAATAGTATTATTTCAATGAAGGTTCATATCATGTACCGTTGTTAAGGTATATTTAATCTCGATTTATAGTGGTGGTAAAATTGTGGTACGGTATATCACTATTACATCATAGTAACGATATTTAATTTGTGTTATACAAGATTTTAGTATATCGATTGTTACGGTACGACAATTGTATGATTTTTTTATATTGTAAAGTTTGATATGACATTCGGTACGATAAAAGTTTTTTGGTATATTGTATCAAACCACCCCTAAACCAGAGTATGTGATACATACAATTCTTGAAGATGGCACTTAAGTGCAAGATCATTACAATCGATAGAAATGTCAATTTAGCATGAAATTCACGGGTTAGTCTTATTCAACCGAGCTAAAAAGCATATTAGGATTGAAGTTAAGGAGATAACTATTGGGTTTTTGGTCAGCTCTATCAAGTTGCGTGATAACCGTTTAGATCTAAAAAAATTCGATCCTAATCCTTCAACTTTTGGACTAATCCATTGGCCAACAAATTTATAAATTAGTTTTTTATTTTGTAATATTAATAAAAAAAATCCTTTTAGAAAAAATTCAAAACACATAGAACTTTATATATTTATCAATTATATATAAAAAATATATTATTTTATCGATAATTTAATTTGAACTAAATTTTCTTAATTATTTATTAAAATTATTGAACTAAATACTCCCTCTGTCCCGCCAGATTAGTCCATATTTTCATTTTCGTCTGTCCCACTAGATTAGTCCACTTTCCTAAAATGGAAAAAAATCTTCTCACACCAATAAAATATTAATTTCACTACACTCACAAACATTGGTTTCTGTGCCGAAACCAAACTGGACTAATCTAATGGGACGGAGGGAGTACAATTTTATAACTTGAAACATAATAAGAAAATATAACTTTAAATATTAGAAGTAGATTTTAATAATATAATTATGATAGAAAAATATTAATTAAAAAATAAATTAAGGCACCCTATCAAGCCTCAAATAATTAGGGTCAAAATATTTTAATCTTAATTTATTTATTGGCTCGGTTTAATTGGGTTCACCCCAGACAACTTTGAGCTAAATTAACATATGTATTTTGGCCTAAAAAACTAGTCTGAATGATATGATTGTGCTATCTATCCATGTATAAAAGAGATGATTTAATTTTTAGGAATATTTATGTCTTATCCTTCAATTATTTGGTAGTGGTACTCCTGGAGCTGGGCGCCTCCTTGTATTACTTTTTCATGGAATATATGTTGGTCCCGAAATATCAGAGTCGTCGTGTTAAAAACTTAACACGAAATGCAGCGGAATAGATTAACGTTTCTTGCACTTAATGTTGTTAACAAAATGTTTCTTAGCTCAAGTTGTTACTTAAGTTTGCTTACAGATATACTCTAGCAACTCTGTTGCTAGGTTTTAAATCAGGCTTTGAACAGATAATCAATAAAACAGTAAACAAACACAAGATTTATAGTAGTTCGATCAAATAGATCTACATCCACTCCTTAGCCGAATCGCTAAGA
>JAPKLW010008852.1:0-12780 GCA_026898455.1 Plectranthus barbatus | reverse complement strand
TTTCATCCACACATGGTAGCCGAGTTCTACGCTCGGGCCGTGATAGCTGACGACAGGAAGTCTTTCACCACTTCCGTTTTTGGTCACCTGATCACCGTCACTGCGGAATACCTCGCCGATCTTTTCGGACTGAGGAATGAAGGAGAAGATGTGGCCACGTATCTTCAGGATGATACGGCGGAATTCCGGAGGAGGTGGGCGCAGTGGAAAAGGCCAGAAGTCACCGCCTTCCGGACTGGCATGAAGAAGTCCGAGATGGAGGAGTACTGGCAGATGGTGTGCGACATTGTAGTTCGCATGCTACAATGTGAAGTCGGCTCGTACGCCGAGTTGAGCCTGCGGAAGTTCTCCGTGATGTGTGCCCTGGTGGATGGGATTCAGGGCAACTGGGCTGAATTTTTCTTCGGCCGGTTGCTGGAGAATGTGGCGCGGAATGTCATCGTGCCAACGGAAGGGAGATTTGCCCACGCCGTATCTTTCGGGCTGAGGATCAGCCACATACTCGAGATGGAGTTAGGTGATGGCGTGGATCAGGGGGAACAACTGGTTGGTTCCGACTTCATACCAGCCACGAAGGCGAAGTTGCCCCACCCAGATTACAAGAAGCCACGAAGGCTGAAAGGGAAGTCAGCAGTGGACCTTGCTGAGGTCGTTTCTGAGGAAGACTCAGAAGACCTGGGAGAGCAAGTGCCAGCTGTGGCTCTCCCACTGACTGATGAGGCAAGAGCTCAGCTGAAGAGGAAGCTGGAGATGGAGTCTCTTTTCGAGACTATGGAAGGCGCGGTGGCTGCGGCGACTGGTATCCACCCACGGGATGTACAACTGGTACCAGTCACCAAGAAGCCATCCCACAAGAAGCCCAAGACCTCCCAGCACCAGCAGCCACCATCAGCTGTTGCATATGACCCTGAGTCTGGGAAGATCTCCATCCCAGTCAAGAAGTCCGTCTTGGGACTGACTGAGGAGGAGACCCTCGAAAGGATGACTCGCAAGAGGAAGCGCATCCAGACCAGAGCTCAGAAGCTGGTGGAGCAGGCGAAGAAGGAGCAGCAAGCCTCCGTAGTCAGGAAGAAGCAGGCCCAGGCCAGGCTGAAGGCCTTGGCTGACCAGCAGAGGAGAGAGGCGGAACTGGCGGCCAGGGATGAGCGGTTTACCAAAATCAAGGCCGAGACAGAGGCCAGGCGCCAGGCAGAGCTGACAGAACAAATGAAACTGGCGGCCAAGGGCAAAGGAAAAGCACTCGCAATCTCAAGTGCCGGCCGACCAGCACCAGCCCCACCAGGCGAGCTCCTACCTGAGGAAACATTTGAACAACTGATGGTGATGGGTGTTGACGAAGACGTAATGTCTATCGTGGACCAGTACAAGGAACAAGAGGAAGGTACTGGTGGAGGTGAGGACGTCCCACTGGCTGCGCAAGGGGAAGCCAGTGGAGGAGCTGTGGAAGACCCACTGGCCGCGCAAGGGGGTGCCAGTGGAGGAGAAGAAGAGCGGGCGACCACCCCGGTACAACTGGCGAGCTTCTCGGATGTCAGTTCTGAATCCGAGGATGAAGAGGAACCAAGGGCTGAGGAGCCAGAGCAGGAGCCAGCTGCGGAGGTGGTTCATCATTCAATGGTGCAGAGGATGGAGCCAAGGGATCTGTTCCCAGATATTGATGATAAGGCTCATCATCCTGCCAGTCGCCCCCGATCTACAGATGCCTCGACATCAACTTCCGGGCGACCAGCAGCATCCCTTACATCACCAGTTAGGCGTGCTCGAACTGAAAGGCGCCCTTATATGCTCTGCATCCAAGAGCATCAGCTGGTTGATGAGGATACCTTCCAGGCACGAGTGACAGGGGTGCACCGGTGGGAGCAGCGCGGGGCGATGGCTTTTTACAACTCAAGAGTGCCAGAGCCATCTGCTTTCAACATCATACCTTTCAGCGGACTCCCACACCAGTCGATCTATGCCTCCAGAATCACTGACTGGTGCCTGCCCCTGCAGCCAATGGAATATTACAACTCCACTCTCTATGAGTATGCTGAGAACATCACGGTGGAGGTGGAAAATGCCGTCAATGACGAGATGATATCCAGCTACCGTAGACTCTGGAGGGTGGATCCGGAACTATGTCTGGAGTTCCGGAGATGGCGGATTTTTGATATATGCCAGCGCCTGCTGACTGTGGAGAAGCGGGCGGTTCTCTATGCCAGGCTGGGTCTTGGCTACTGGAGAGCGGAGGAGGAGTGGGCTAATGCTTTCATGGGCACTGATCCTGAGTACCCCCAGCAGCTGTCTACAAGGAGGATCCAGCGCCGCTTGCTGAAGATTGCAGAATATAGGCAGCTGACTGGAAGCTCCGGCCTCCCGCCACAGAAAAAGGTAAAGTTACCTTTCCTCCAGTTCCGAGTCACCAGTCGGGGGTACCAGCTGACGTACGCGCTCCGACGCCTCAACGTGCTGGTTACCCTCCCGAGGATCCCTCCCTATCATGCTATCCTGTTCGACATGGCTGCCTGCGCCTTGCTGGTAGACCATATAGTGGAGGAGGATCCTTCTACTGGTTTGTGGCTGACCCTTGCCGTCCCTCCTGTTCCTATTGTCTCGGGCGATCTCGTCCCTGATCATATGGACTGGCAAGTGGTGGATTTCACAGCCCCACTCATTTTTGACGAAGTACAGCCAGCTCCAGCTGGGGTGCCAGTAGCAGAGCCAGCAGCTGCTGTATCAGCCGAGGAGTCAGCAGCAGCTGATGCACCAGTCTTGGAGCCAGCAGCAGCACCAGCGGAGGAGCCAGCCCCGATGGAGATATCAGCTGCATCTGAACCAGCAGCGGCTCCTTCCGCAACTGATGTCCCTTCCTCTTCCCTTGAAGTGTCAGCACAGCCAATCTCCGAGATCCATCCCCCTGCGCAGCTTCTTGCTATCATTGATGCCAGGATGGACCAGCGCTTCACCAGCTTCCGAACCGAGATGACTCAACAAATGGAGTCATTCACCGCTGGAGTGTCCTCCTTTTTGGCGCGGATCCAAGAGGGGGAAAGTGCGCGAGCACGTGCTGAGGCTGAGAGAGCCCGTCTTGCTGAAGAGGAGAGGAGGATAGCTGCTGAGGAAAGGGAGAAGAGCAGACAAGATATGGCAGTGCTCACTGAGATCCTGAGGTCCTTAACCAGCAGAACTCAATCACCAGGATCATCTTCTCAGCCATAGTCTAGCTTCTTCATTTTGATGTAAGTATTTGTATCTCTAGACTAGTCAGTTTTCTATCCTGTACTTGTAATTGCAAACATATTAATGGATTGATTACTGACAAGTTGATGACAATTCCTCATTGTCCAACAGATTGTCTAAGTATTTACTTACCAGCTGAACTTACACTTCCAGTGTAATCAGCACCAGCACTCGTATCACACACTTTAAATCTTTTTGCTCTGATCTCAATTCTCATATTTTAAACGAGCAATATCCCTTTTGTTTGAGGGGGAAGATTTTAGTTAGAGCTGATGTGAGGAAGTGGTTTCATGGGTTTAGATCTGATAGGCTTATTTTGTAAAACCCTGAAATACTTTGTAACTTTCCTCATCAGCTGAGTGCTCGCTGGTTAGGCTTTGATCGCACCAAAACGGGGGAAATTGTTGGGAAATTTGGCTAAGTTTCCTCTCCCCAGTAGCTACTTGTTTAAATTCTAGTTTGGTGTTTTGGTGGATCAAATCCTAAGTCCTACCAGCGTCAGTTGTCTCTAGATAGCTCTAGATCTCAAATGTAAAGTCCTGTTTAGGTCTTTTGAGTTGTAAGTCGCAGCTGATCAAGACTCATGCTGGCTACTGTTCACCAGCATGAGATGTACTTACCAGTTGAGAAAAGTCTCACCAGCAAGCGACTGACAAGACTCGTGCTGACACTGTTCATCAGCATGAGAAGAGCTAATGACTGGCTACTGTTCACCAGTTGGGAAGGTTTTCATCAGCAGGGAGCTGACAAACCTTATCAGCAGAATAGGTGTTCTCACTGACACTGTTCACCAGCGGTGAAGCCACCAGTCATGGGAGATTCCGAGAGTTAACATCAGACATATCGGTAGACTTAGATTGTGCCAGCGCAAGTCACCAGCAGAGACTGCCAGCACAAGATCACCAGAATGTTCTACCAGTCGGATGTTACCAGCAGAATTCAAGATTCACTCTCCCAGAGTCTTAGAGACAAAAAGAAGATTCGTCTGAGGAATAAACTGACAAAGCATGACTTTAAGGAGGATACCTTAAAGTCTATCAGTTCAAGACACCAGTTCCGATTCCTCGTACTGACGAATAGTGCCGTTCTGACATAAAGAGATCAATGTCAGATAAAGTGGACAAAAGCATGGCGCTTTCCGGAAATTCCTACCTGCCGCCGTCAGAAGGACATGCGACGACAGAGACCTTTTCCGGATGAGTCCAAACGGCTAGAAATTTGAATGGGATCCTGCGTCTATAAATAGGTCGGAGCTACCAACATTTAAGACGCTTGCTTCCCAATATTCAATACTCTTGACCTACCGAAAGACTCAGAATTTATTACGCTCAAGCAAGCAAGCAAATCTTTCGAGGCCTTTCTAAAGGCTATCCGTGTGTTGATTTATTCAAACACGAGACTTCAAGCTTCCAGCTTGTAAGTTACAGATCTCGTTGGTGTTCTTTCTCTTCTGAGGAAGTTCACAGCAGCTCTTGTGCCAGCCAGCACCTGAGTTATTACGGGCTTTTTGCCGTATTGAGAAGACACGTTCTTAGGAGAACTAAACACCCACGCAGTCAGCTAAGGAGGTTGAAGTGACGTGCTCGCACTCCAACAGCTGATCAGAGTTGAAGAAGGACAAGGCCGGGAGCGGTTGATCTAGTGAACTGGTGGACGAGGCATTCACCAGCTAGAGATAGATCGTAGGACGCTTGTACCCGATTACTCTTAGTGAAATTTCCAGTGCTACGACTGGAGAGTGGACGTAGATCAGTTGATCGAACCACTATAAATCCTTTGTCTTTTATCAGCTTTCTGCATTTCATACTGATTTAAAACCCAGCACCCAAGTGCTGGTGTATATCTGAAAACTGATATAACTGTGCAAACAAGGCTAAAAATATTCTTAAGTCTTGAGCTACCAGCTGACGAGCCAGTTGCCAGTCAGCTGAGTACTCAGAGTGCCAGTTGACTTACCAGCTGACAAGGTCCCAGTCAGCTGAGTAACCAGCAGAGCGCAAGAAACGAACTAACACATTTTCCGCTGCCAAGTTATACCCTGATAATCCGGGACCAACAGGATGATTCCTCCACCCTGGATTATAAGTGTTTGAATACGGGTTGTTGTTTCCCTGATACTGTTGCTGTCTATTTCCTATGTAGCTCACTGATGTTGGATTTGAAGGACATTCCTCAAATTGATGCCCCTCCCCACAATAAATACAACTCAGAACCATTGCAGTTTCATTAGGTATATGGGAAGCCATGGTTTGACTGGTGTTTTTCTCTATATTCTTCATAGTTGCTCCCAACGCTTCCATCTGTGCTGTAAGAACTTGAATAGGATCCACTTCCAGGACCCCTGCTACTTTTGAGGTAGTTACAGCTGCTGCTCTAGAATTAGACCAGAGGTTATTGTTTGCAGCTATTTTGTCCAGAATCTCACAAGCCTCATTATAAGTTTTATCCAGTAGGGCTCCTCCTGCAGTGGCATCAATCATCATCCTGGAGTTCCCAAGCAACCCGTTGTAGAACATCTCTATCTGCATTCCATAAGGGATCCCATGATTGGGACACCTTCTCAGCAATTCTTTGTATCTCTCCCATGCTTCACTGATTGACTCATCACACTCCTGTTTGAATGACATAATAGCATTTCTACACCTTGCCTTCCTCATGGGAGGGAAGTATTTCATCAGAAAAGTTTTTGCTAGCTCATTCTAAGTTGTAACAGATCCAGGTGTCAGGTTTGTGAGCCTTGTTTTAGCACTGTCCCTCAAGGAGAAAGGGAATAGTCGCATCCTCAATGCCTCAGCAGTTACTCCATGCAGTTTGAAGTTGTCACAGATTTCCAAAAATGATTTCAAATGTAAATGAGGATCTTCTGTGGCTTGTCCACTAAATTGCCCTAAACTTTGCAACATCTGGAACATCACTGGCTTCAACTCAAAATGCTGTGCTTGTACTTCAGGTCTCACCACCCCAGGATCGAAATCAACAAATCTTGGTGCCATGAGAGTTCTGATAATCCTATCCTTATCATCAATTTCCCTCTCTGGGCGTTCTTCAGCCATCTTCTTAGATTTCTGCTTCCTTCTGTTTCTTCTAAAAGTTCTTTCAATTTCTGGGTCAAATGGAAATAATTCTTTTATAATCCTTTCACTCATGCACTACTGTCCACCATGCATTATGAAAATGGTTAGTTTCCACAACCAGGCAGACCAGTCACTATGGTACTCAAACAATTCAAAAGCATTCAGATTTAAATTCAACCACTCCCCGGCAACGGCGCCAAAAACTTGTTGCGTGCTATAGTGTGACTACAGGACTAATGTGCAAGTATACACAGATCACAAGTAATATAGTCTTATGAGACCAGATATCGAACCCAAGGGAGTGGGTTTCTAAATCGTGCACTATGAATTGTTTGCAATTAAAAGATGGTAGTTTTTGTCTAAGTCCTAATAAAGCATAAAATGTGCAATAATTATAATTCCAAGAAGAGCTAAAAGCAATAATACTTCCTCACTCCACAAAATAAACATAAACAATCAATCAGTTATCACAAATGTTGAGAAATGCACACTCAGGTTATGGGTTACAAAGCACCTCAGCTATCCTATATGCTAGAGCTTTCGTCTCGCAATACTCTGAACCTTGGAACTTTTTCTAAAGCTGTCTAGTGAACTGTCGCCCAACTAGATCTACACCTTCTCACTTAGAATGCATATGTCTATGTCTATCATAGTGACCAGATGATGACAACATAAATTGAAGCTCAGTCAAGTTGCACTGTTCCATATGTCTATGAAATCAATACAATCATCTAAGATCTCCTCGGCTTATTTCTCTTTTCGGTGTCCATAAGTGATGGGTTTCTTTCCACTGTCGTGCTCAAGAAACGATTTAAAACAAGATCAAAGATAAGTTCACACATGCGAAACTCAATTCTAACATATATTCAAGCAAGCGGTACTTTGTTCCATAACCCAAGTGCAAAAGAAATTAGTTCATGCTCAAAAATCGAAAGATGAAAGCTACAAGATCATTCGTCATCTAAGCTCAACAAAAAGAAAACTAAAATTCAAACTATGCGATGATCTCCCGATGCTTCAATGCCTTCTTCTCCAAGCTGGTTTTCTATATTTCTTTCTTATCTTCCGTTCTGTTCGTCTCTGTGTGTTTTTTCGTCCTCGTGCTCCTTTCAATCTGATTATCCCTCCTTCTTTCTTGCACGGCCGTCGATTTTCTCGCCCTCTTGGGATGTGTCCACGTTTTGAAAAGTCACTAGTTCACCCAGATAAAAGATCAGCTTCCTTTTCGCCACCAATCCTTTCAGCAGACAGGATCAACAAAAATTTCATCTTTGTCTCAAAGTGGTCCTGGAGAGAGAAAGTCTTCAGTCCTCTTGGCCATGCACTTCTGATGCTCAAGCATAACTCCAGACAATATGCGGCAGATGAGCTCCAGCATTCCGAACCTAGTCAAAACTTGTCCAAAACCTACAAAAACTTATTAATATTTGCAAAAATGTAAAGCACTATAACTACTTTGCAACTAGACATAAATAAGCACAAAGGGCCTTGATTTCTAAGCATCTTATTCAAATACAACATCTAAAGTTTAGTAAAAAGGCTCAAAAGATAACTCCAAATGGGAGTTATCAAATAGTGGGAGGGTTTTGCGTAAACGTCTACGAGTGTAGCTTGCATATCTCTTTCACAAGTATTCTAGGATTGATTTAAATTATAGATAACAAAAGCTTTAAGGGCTGTGCGGTATGGTTACTTGCCATGCTAAACTGTCTCTTTTGGCCGGAGTTAAATTTGTGGTTAATTGCTTCGAAGCATCTTAGAATATAATGCAAGAATTGCATCCCTGTTCTTGAGAGATGGCTTGGTCTAAGGTTTTCACTAATTATTAATTTCTAGTGTCAAAAGCTTCCTGACATGGTAGTGAAATTACATGGATTGGGGCTTAAAACCCGCAGTTCTGGTTGAGGGTGACATCGTAAACGTCTACGAGTGTAGCTTGCGGTGGGAACTCTTATGAAATTAGTGGAAAACATTTGTATTTGATTTATTAAAATGTTTTCAATGCATTTGTTTTCGAAGTTCTACATGTATGTTCTTATTTAAGATTCTTTATTGTTTCAGATATGTCTATGTCTACTGTCGATCATATACTTGCTCTCAATCCTCTAACTGGTCCAAACTTCCATGAATGGAGATACTGCATTGAGTATATCCTCCTGACTAAGCAACACATATTTGTTCTTACTATGATGCCACTTGCCCCACGTTACCATAAAGTCTCTAGACGTGAGAAGGAGTACTATGACAGATGGGTGGCATCTGAGGATTTTACTTACAAGTTAATCTCAGATAACCTGTCTAGAGAACTCAAGCTCAAGTACATGGGCTATTGTAGCTCTGTAGCGATCTGGATGGACTTAGTGGCCACGTTTGGTGAAGTGGAACGAACTATCAACTGTGATCTCGTATTAGACCTAGTCTGTAAGAGAATGGTTGATGGCAGTTCGGTGACACTGCATGTGATGATAATGGAGAACACCATGAGACGATTCACACGTAGAGGTGGATGTATATCTGATCGGGCTAAGATCGATAGAATCCTGAACTCTTTACCACTTTCATTCTATGACCTTAAGATGGATGTGGCTAAGAGAAGTGAGTACTCCTTCAAAGAGTTGCTCACTGATCTCATAGCAGGACAGTCTTTCGTACCTTCATGGGATTCTGAGTCATCAGATCTTGAGCACAGCTTGGGCACATTGAAAGATGTGGTTCATACTGTGTGCAAGAACATGATTGATCGCAGATCACATGAGAGGAGGTCAAATGAAATGAAAAGGGTTGGTGTCACATCAAGTAAGAGCGCATGCGGAAGCAAGGGACAAGGTACGTCATTTGCATTTGTAACAGAAACATGTTTAGCATCGGTTTCTACTCATTCATGGGTAGTGGATACTGGAGCTACTGATCATGTTTGTTACATTTTGCAGGGGTTCACACCGAGGAGGGTGCTGAAGAATGAGAGGTTACCATCTCGATGCGGAACGCATCACAAGTGAGTGCAGCTGCCATTGGAGATTTCACCTTGTACTTTGATGATTCTGTTTTAACTTTGAGAGATGTTTTCTACGTGTCGGATTTTTGGCGAAACCTTATTTTAGTTTCCAAACTTTATGTTGATGGATATTCAGTTATTTTTTATTGTGGTGTTTCTATCATTGGTAATAACGGTGCTATCTGTCGTGGAATGCTGAATAATTCTCTCTATGTTGTTAACTGTAATCATAAGCCTTCCGCAAGTATTGCATGTAATTCATCCTTAATTGATAATCCTAGAAAGAGAAAACTTACTTCTTCTGATGAGGATCTTACATATCTCTGGCACTTGAGACTGGGTCACATCAGCTTGAAGCGGATACAAAGACTTGCAGATGACGGTACATTGGACCTAGTCCGGTCTGTACCTTATCAAGTCTGCGAATCCTGCATCGAGGGCAAGATGTCAACTAGGCCTTTTAAGGCTAGTCAGTCTCGAGCAGAGGAAGTGTTGGAATTGATCCATTCTGACTTATGTGGACCAAAGTCCACGCAGGCTCGTGGAGGGTACGAGTACATTGTCACTTTCATTGACGATTACTCAAGGTACGGATACATTTACCTACTTCGCTACAAGTCTGAATGCTTTGAGAAATTCAAAGAGTTCAAGGCTGAAGTAGAAAAGAAGGTCGGAAAAACTATCAAGTCACTGCGATCTGACCGCAATGGCGAGTACCTCGGTAACGAGTTCCTGCAATATTTATCACAAAATGGAATTACATCCCAGTGGACTGCACTGGGTACCCCCCAGCATAACGGTGTAGCTGAAAGAAGAAATAGGACTCTTCTAGAGATGGTAAGATCAATGATGAGTTATGCAAACTTACCAATTTCATTTTGGGGCTACACATTGGAGACAACAGCTTACGTGTTTAATGTGGTGCCTTCTAAATCAGTTCCTAAAACGCCTTCTGAGCTCTTCCTTGGTCGCAAACCTATTTTGTGCAAGTTAGAGTATGGGGCTGTCCGGCACACGTACTGTCGAAGGAACTTGATAAGTTAGAAAGCAGGTTAAAAGTAATGTTGTTCATAGGATATCCCAGGCAAATGAAAGGTGGTTACTTTTACTGTCCTGAGAGTCAAAGAGTCGTTGTTAGCACCAACGCTAAATTCTTGGAGGACGAGTTTGTGAGTAATCACAGGTCAAGGAGTGATATCGTTCTTCAAGAAATTGAGAACGAGAATGCAATTCCAAGGGAAGGGGAATGTGTAGATGTGGGTGCACTTGTGAGAGGTACAGCACCACAGACACGGTCTTCAGTGCAAGGTGCAGGACCACAAGTTACTGCACCTACTACTGACACGACACCGATGCCTCGTCGTAGTGGGAGAGTTATTTTCCAGCCGGAAAGGTACATGTTTGTGGGTGAGTCTTCGGACTTGAGCCCGGAAGACCAACATGAGGACTCTGACCCACTGACTTACGAAGAGGCAGTGCAGGACAAGGATGTTGCCAAATGGCGTGTCGCCATGGATTCTGAAATTGAATCCATAACTGCTATGGATGTATACCAGAAAATTGATTTGTCGGATGGTTTTAGGGCCATAGGGTGCAAATGGGTATACAAGAGAAAGAAAGGGGCGGATGGAAAGATCACGACTTTTAAAGCTAGGCTGGTGGCACAGGGTTATAGTCAGAAAGAAGGCATTGACTATGTCGAAACCTTTTCACCCGTAGCCATGCTCAAATCCGCCCGGATACTCCTAGCCATAGCTGCGCATATGGACCTCAAGATCTGGCAGATGGATGTCAAAACTGCTTTTCTAAAGGGTTACCTTGAAGAAGGTAGAGACATCTATATGCAGCAACCCGAGGATTACATAAGCAAGGGCAAAGAACATCTTTTCTGGAAGCTTAGGAAGTCCTTGTATGGACTTAAGCAATCTTCAAGGTCGTGGAACTTACGTTTCAACGATGTGATTAAATCCTATGGATTTGCAAAGTTGGAAAACAAAAGTTGTGTTTATCGACTTTGTGTCAGTGGGAGCGTGGTCTTCCAAGTACTTTACGTTGATGACATACTCCTATATGGAAATAACGAGGGAGTGATGTCTGAAATCAAAGCTTGGTTATCCGAACAGTTCTAAATGAAGGATCTGGGAGAAGCTGGCTACGTTCTTGGGATTAAGGTCTTACGAGATCGTAAGAGAAGAATGTTGAGCTTATCCCAGACATCCAATGTGGATACTGTGATTGCCAGGTTCAACATGCAACTCGTCAAGAAAGACTTGCTACCTTTCAGACATGGCGTTCATCTTTCTAGTGGGCAGTGTGCTCAGACATAGTGGGAGAAAGATGAGATGAGTCTTGTACCATATGCTTCGGCTGTGGGTAGCCTCATGTATGCGATGTTGTGTACCAGGCCAGATATCTGTTATGTTGTTGGCATGGTAGCAAGATATCAGTCTAACCCTGGACAGGCGCACTGGACTGCTGTAAAGCACATCCTTGCCTATTTGAAGAGAACTAGGAATTACTGCTTAGTTTATCAAAGTGAGGATTTGTACCCTGTGGGTTATACGGACTCGGATTTCCAAGGAGACCAGGATGAGAAGAAATCGACCTCAGGATATGTGTTTACCCTGGGAGGTGGAGCTGTATCTTGGAGGAGCTCAAAGCAGGAATGCATTGCTGACTCCACCATGGAGGCGGAATATGTCGCCGCCTCCGACGCCTCGAAAGAGGGGGTATGGCTCAGGAACTACCTTTTAGAGTTGAGCATGATCCCAAGTTTGCCAAAGAGCATCACAATTTATTGTGATAACTCTGGTGCAGTGGCAAACTCAAAGGAACCGTGGTCTCACAGGGCAAGCAAACACATAGAGAGAAAGTACCATATCATACGAGAAATCGTATCGAGGGGCGATGTGTTGATTAAGAAGATTGACACTGCTGACAATCTTGTTGATCCATTTACAAAGAGCTTGTCGCAGAAAGTTTACGAAAGACATATTCGTGAGCTGGGTCTGAGGTGGATGCCGACCACTGATAGTGGTTAAAGAGACAACAGACTAGATAGACGGACTGTATACTCTGTAATAGCTTAGTTATGCTTTGAGTATAAGTGGGAGATTGATGGGTTTTGTATACTGAGAGCATTTATTATAATGAGTATACAACGGTTTATTTCTCCTATCTATTAACAATCTTACATGTATGAACCATGGTATCCTCTTGTCTTATCGATAGGGACGATCATACGGCATGTTGTAGATCGGAGAAGACATTATGATCACTTGACCTAGTGAGACATAAACTTGATCACAGCCGAGACAACGTATAAGGATACGTCTGTCTGGATGGCTACGGCATTGTCGGAATAAGTAGTCTGTCTTGGCTACTTGACATGCTGGTACGCAGAGGTGGCATATTGATGGACCGCAGTGAGATGTATTCGTCTGTTTGACATCTGCGAATACAAGATCTCGTTATATTGATTGAGTCCAAACC
>JAPKLW010008851.1:0-12780 GCA_026898455.1 Plectranthus barbatus | reverse complement strand
GGCCAAGATGAATATGTTCTTGCCATGCTGAGTTTGGCTGCTCACAAACGTTGAGCAGCACAAAACTGTCAGCAAAACAAGGGAATTCATCTTTGGCCGGCTCAAAGCAATATGGATTTTCGAGATAATTGGAATGGTTCGAATTTGAATGGAATTATTGGAATGAGAAGCCACACCCATCTTTCCACATTATATAGTGAATGAATGCCATCCGATCCGAGAATAATGCTTCATCTCTCATTTTTGCGATTTTAACGCATGATCAAGTGTTTTTATTTTTATTTTTGTGTTTTTAGAAGGTATGAATGATTACGTGAACCACCGTACTTTGCGAACCTATAATGTTGTCCACTGCATAGATATATAACATTCAATAACAATAATTTGATTTATCAATTTGGCAAAATCTCGATGCATGCATATGAGGATAGTCATGAATATTTTAATTATTGCTTACTACCTCAAAATATTATGGGTCAAAATACATCAATTTAATTATGGATGTCAAATGGGCCAGCCCTCCGGGTTTCGAGTCAGTCCTATCGGGTGGCGGGTTAATCGGTTTGTGCTAAACGAGCTGCGATTTTTATCTGGCTAAAATTTCTTGACCCTAAACCCTAACCCATCGTTTTCGGGCTGGAAAATTTACAGTTTTTTTTCTTGTATATGTTCTTATAAAACTTAAATATAAATCCACTTAATCTAAAAAAATTAAATATTACATCCACAAATTACTGCTACCCCTTTAAGCTCTTTCGACATAAAAAAAACTCAAATTCAATCAATATTCCATAATAAAATTAAATGTTGAAACAACAAGTAGGGGTGAGAATAGGCTGTGCTTTGGTGTTGTAGGCCTGACCTGCTATAATTTGAAGAGGCATGAGCCCGACCTATTATCTATAGTAGGCTTTTTTGTAAGCCTTTGACTGGCCTTTTTAATGAAATATGCCTGATTTTTAGCCTTTATAAAGCCTATTGGAGCCTACTTAAAATTTGTAATGAACATTTTATTTTTAAGTTATAAATATATTATGTTATTCCAATAGCAAATATATTTAATAATTTAGATAAATACATTATTTTGTAACAAATAATTGTTTAATATATTTTTTATTCATAAATCATAAATATATTTTAAAGTGTAGATAATAAATATATTTAATTATTTAAATGGGTCAGCCTATTAGGCTTAGTAGTCCTATTTTCGAGCCCGAGCCTGGGCCTGCTTGGCTAAATATGATTTTTAAATAGCCTAAGTCTGACCTGTTTATGAAATTGGTCTGGCTCGGCTCGGCCTGTGGTAGGCTAGGCCGAAAGGCCCCTGTCGGATAGCCCGGCCTATTCCCACCCCTAACAACGAGCAAATAAACTAAGCTCTAACATTCCAAGTTGAAGTTATCAAAAAACATGAGTTCTCAAAAAATATGAAGCAAATGATTACATAGCTAGGACCCTCATATTTGTAAGCTTTTTCTCAATGATTACACTTAGCAAAATTCTTACCTTCATTATCTTGTTCCAGTAAGAAATGGTTCCAAACATCGGATGACTTTTTTCTATTACGAGAAGCTTGCGATTCATCCACTACTTGGACATCATCATTACCAACATTGATTGGAGCTTTAGAAGAAGCTTCTATTTAGAACTGAAATCGGCACAAAGAAGCAAATTACACTATTTGCAGGCTGCTGGCATATTAGTCTATTAGAGATATCAACAAGAAATTATCATAATCTAAAAGAATAATGGAGAATAAAATTAATTCTTATAATCTAATGCAAACAACACTCTAAAAAACTAAAAATTTTGTAATCTTACCAAGTTCAATGTGCCCTAGATAGATTGTGACTATGGCGCCGGTGCGGGGGACAGAAACGCTGGTCAGAGATGCTGAGACTTGAGAGGGCAGTGTAGTCGTCGAGGGACAGGGCTCCGGTCAGGCGATCACTGGTTCAAAGTGGTTAGAGGGTTTAGGGATGAGGGGTCGCGCGAGACGCGAAGGTGCAAGAGGCTGGCTGATAAAGCACCGACAGCGACCGGAGGAGAGACGGCCAGACGGGCACGGTCAATGGTGGATTGGTGGAGGTGAATGATGATGTCATTCGGTTCAATAATGAGGACTGGAGGGAGGCAGGAGCGTCGTTCGTAAAAGTGAGAACAGGAGGAAGAAAATTATAAAAAAATTAAGAAGAATCCTATGGTTTAATTAATAATCATTATTTTATTTACATTTTGTTGGTCCCGGATATCAGGGTATACTTTGGCAGCGGAAAATACGTAAGTTCGTTTCTTGCACTCTGCTGGTTACACAGCTGACTGGGACCTTGTCAGCTGGTAAGTCAACTGGCAACTGAGTATTCAGCTGACTGGCAACTGGCTGGTCAGCTGATGACTCAGGACTTAGCTAATTTTAGAGTCGAGTTTGCACAGTTATAAACTGGTTTCAGTTATACTCCAGCACTTGGGTGCTGGGTTTTAAATCAGTAAGTAAATGCTGAAAGCAGTAAATAACAAGGATATTTTATAGTGGTTCGATCAACTGATCTACGTCCACTCTCCAGTCGAAGCACTGAAAATTCACTAAAGAGAGTAATCCGGTACAAGATATCCTACGATCTATTTCCAGCTGGTAGATGCCTCGTCTACCAGTTCACTGGATCAACCGCTCCCGGTCCTTGTCCTTCTTCAACTCTTGTCAGCTGGATGGAGTGCGAGCACGTCACTTTAACCTCCACCGGTACCACTGACGACGTGAGTGTTTAGTTCTCCCAAGAACTTGACTCTTGCTGGCGGCAAAACTGCCCGTAATAACTCAGGAGCTGGCTGGCTCAAGAGCTGCTATGTTCTTCCTCGGAATGAGAAAGAACACCAAATGAGATCAATAACTCACAAGCTAGAAGCTTGGAGTCTCGTGTTTGAATAAATCAACACACGGATAAGCTTTAAGAAAAGCCTCGAACGATTTGCTTGCTTGCAATAAAGTTTATGACTTTCGGTAGTTGAACGTTCGGAGAAGAGTGGGCAAGAGTAGCTAAGTGTGTCAAGAGTATTGAATGCTGTTGGATCTCACGTATTTATAGACGTGAGATTCAGATTCAAATACTAGCCGTTTGGACACATCCGGAAAAGTCTCTGTCCTCGCATGTCCTTCTGCAGGCGGCAGGTAGGAATTTCCGGAAAGCGCCATACCTTTGATCGCTTTATCTGACACAGATCTCTTTGTGTCAGAACGACTCTATTCGTCAGTACGAGGAATCGGAACTGGTGTCTTGAACTGATAGACTTTAAGGCATCCTCCTTAAAGTCATACACTGTCAGTTACTTCCTCAGACGAATCTTCTTTTTGTCTCTAAGTCTTCGGGAGAGCGAATCTTCAATTCTGCTGATAACCTCCGACTGGTAGATCATACTGGTGATCTTTGTGCTGGCAGTCTCTGCTGGTGACTTTCCTTAGCACAATCAAGGTCTACCAATTCGTCTGATGTTATCTCTTGGAATCTCCCGTGACTGGTGGCTTCACCGCTGGTGAATAGTGTCAGCCAGAACACATATTCTGCTGGTAGATCTGTCAGCCTCCTGCTGATGAAATCTTCCCACTGGTGAACAGTAGCCAGTCGATAGCTCAACTCTATGCTGATGAACAGTGTCAGCATGAGTCTTCGTCAGCCGCTTGCTGGTGAGACTTCTCTCAACTGGTAAGCACATCTCATGCTGGTGAACAGTAGCCAGCATGAGTCTTGATCAGCTGCGACTTACAACTCAAAATACCTATACAGGACTTTACATTTGAGACTAGAGCTATTCTAGAGACAAACTGACGCTGGTTGGACTTAGGATTTGATCCACCAAAACACCAAACTAGAATCTAAGCAAGTAGCTACTGGGGAAGGGAAACTTAGCCAAATTTCCCAACACATTTTATTTTAGTTCTTATTAATTATATTATTATTATTATTATTATTATTATTATTATTATTATTAGGGGTGGAAATAGGTCGGACCGCCCGACAGGAGCCTACGACTTAGCCTACTAAATGTCAAGTCAGGCCGGGTTGGGCTTATTATATAAATAGGTCAGACTTAGGCTATTTATAAAACCTCTTTAGTTAAGTAGGATCCGGCTCGAGCTTCAAAATAGGCTACGAAAACTAACGTGCCGACCTATTTAAATAATCAAATAATATATAATTAATACAATATATTTATTATTTAATATTAAAAACTATATATATAATTTAGAAATAAAAAATATATTGAATAATTTATTTGTTACCGAATAATATGTATACTACACATATTTAATGTTGAAATTATATGATATATTTATAATTTAAGAAATAAAAAATAATTATAAACATAAAATAGCCACAAATAAGCTTTTAATAAGCTAAGAATCAAGTCTATTTAACTTAAAAGGTTAGGCTCAGGCTGAAAAAAAAAAAAAAGAAGTCTATAATAGGTAACAGGCCAGGCTCGGGCCTCTTGCCCACCGAATCAAAGTCGAGCTTGGCCCGACCTATCTCCACCCCTAATTATTATATTTTTTTTAATTAAAATTAGTCTGGCCCGACGGGCTGGCCCGTTACCCAACCGGTCCAGCCCATTTAACCTGTTAGCCATTTAACCCAACCCGTTTAGCCTGATTTTTAATTGGTTCATGATTTTTGGCCCTAATCCGGTATTTTTCTCGGGTTAATCGGGCCGACCCATCGGTTCCGAGCTAAATTGACATCCCTAAATTTAATAATAATCGAAGTTTATTGTAAAGCCAGTTATCATTGTTGGGTATGGATGGCAAACTAATTATCCCACATTAAAAAAGAAGGATGAATTTTTTTGTATATATGAGTTTATATAAATTCTACTAATGAATGAGTTATCAATCCCAACAAGTGGTGCCGGAAAATGGAAACCATGACCTTCCAAATACGGACAAGTATTTAGGACTGTGACTTATATAAATATATAATGGTACCAGTATTCATATCTTTTCCTATCTTTTGTATATTTTAGATATTCTTGTTTCTATCTTTTCTCTTTCTAGATAGAATTTACTAGTATAAATAAGGATGTAAATATCGAAACTCATCAAGTGAAATTTAGACTTTCATTATCTCACATGGTACCAGCCAAACCATTGGCAAAACCCTAATTGCTTTTCCATGTCGACTTTGCCTTCTCTATTTTCTCTCCATAGTGGATCACGACGGCAATCTCCCCACCCTCCCTCTTTCTATAATCATACACATGGTGAACATTAAACTACTATTGTAATCCCACCTTAATTTGATGTTTTGATGTGTCAAAACTATATACCAAAGTCTAGGTTCTAGAGTATTAACTCATGTAAACCCTGTATAGGATAATCTAGTTGTAATAGGCTAGGAAGAAGGACATCATCAAAACTGTGGAACAGTTTTGAAGAAGACATCATTCTGACGAGATAGTTGTCAAGCAAATGAGGCAAAAACAAACAGAGCTGATCAAAGTCACAAAAACTGAGCAGACAGTTTGTTTCCTACCAATGTCTGAACACTCAAAGAAAAACTGTTGAGAGGTGCTCACAGTTTTCAAGTCAAGATAGTTTCGCGTCCAAGAATGCGTACGAGGCTAGTGTCGAGCAGTCGTAGAAGACCGTTGAGGGAGTCAAAAACAAAAGACAGAAAATACTCAGTTGCGACTGGTGTACAACATTGTTTGAACGTCTGACACATCAAGTACAAGCTGCTCCGAAAAGTAGGTCGATGCAGCAGAGATATCAGAGGAGAAAGCGACTGTGTACTGGACGATGATTGTGATGGGTTTTGTATACTGAAAGCATTTATTATAATGAGTATACAACAGTTTATTTCTCCTATTCCTCTAGCAATCTTACATGTATGTAACTATGGTATCCTCTTGTCTCACCGATAGGGACGATCATACGGCGTGTAGTAGATCGCAGAAGACAGTATGATCACTTGACCTAGTGAGACATAAACCTGATCACAGCTGAGACAGCGTATGAGGATACGTCTGTCCGGATGGCTGCGACATTGTCGGAATAAGTAGTCTGTCTTGGTTACTTGACATGCTGGTACGCAAGGGTGGCGTATTGATGGACCGCAGTGAGATGTATTCGACAGTCTGACATCAGCGAATACAAGATCTCGTTATTGATTGAGTCCAAACCCTAACGAAGGTTCAGGGGTTTGCACGGATTGACTGTTGCTTTGACTTGCCATGGTGGAGAGCCTAAGTAACGTGCTCGTATATCCGCATCTTGGGTAATAGCACTGCCTGAGACTGGGTTTAGGTAACCATATCCGAGTAATAGGATGGGGACATTCCCTGAGGAGCTCAATGACATTCATCGTGCCAAAGTCCTGCAGGCTGATTAAGTTCAGGCACGAGTGATAAGGATTGAGTGGTACTACTCAGGAATAATAAGATATTAATTAATTGTAGATAGAGCTTGTCAGAAGCTCCGATTAATTAATGAATGTCCGTTAACCTTAAATATGGGGATTCTCAATTAATGCAGTCCGTTCTCATAACGTGGTAATAAAGGGGTAGGTCAGTATTAATTCTGTGGTGAAAAAGAATTAATATTAATTAATTAATTGTGTCCTAGGTTGTGGACATGGGAATTAATTAATTTATAGGCCCACTTTATTATTTGCATTAGGTCCCAGGACTGGCCCAATTATATATGCTAAAAAAAGGCCCAGTAGCCCATTAGGGATAAAACCCTAGGTCTATAAATAGACAGCACTCTCTCTGAAACCCAAGGCACTTCATAACATTCAAATCAGTTTTAAACCCTAGGGAGAAAGAGAGCAGTGGGGGGCGCCTGTAGAGGGGAGAAAGAAGATTTTTCTGCTCCGGTCTACATCACAGATCTGTGGAATTCTCACCGGTAGCAGATCTGAACAGCATTGGGACACAGCCCTGAAGATCTGATCTGGAGAATAGGATTTTGTTTTCTCTATTTTTCTTATTCAATTAAATCTTGAAATTAGTATTCTAATTTCATATTCCGCAGATTTATTGAATCGCGTGGTTAAATTAAAAGGAATATTCAAACGCGAAAGATCGGATCAGACTCTATGAATTTACGGTAATCTCTTAATCCACGTATTAAATAAATTCATAGGAGCATGCTAGGCTTTTATTGTGAATTTTGATTATATGCAATATCCATAAATCGATCCGGTTCACTTGAGTTTTTGTATTTCGGTTCACTGAAAATCCCTACAGATTGGACATTTTTCTCTATGTCTCTACCGGCTATTTTCTGGGTCTTTGCCTATAAATAGCAAGAACTACAGAGACAGAAAAACCTTTGCAAAAATCTTGTGCCAAACCTCTGAGCAATCTCGCACATTTGAATCTCCGATAACCAGCCTCTCCACAGAAGTTAAAGCTCAAAGCATTAAACACTTTCAAGAGAGAAGACATTAACATCGTGGTTCATTTATTGAACACGAAGCATTCATTGCTTAAAGAATCTTTGGAGATTCACCTGGGTACACGAGGATTGAGTCAGCTTACTTAATCTACTACCTTGGTGTTCTTATTCTACGAATAAGAACATAGCAGCCTGCTCTTGCAAAGGAAGAGTAGGTTATCACGGGCAACTGTCAACCTGCGAAAGTTCTGGGAAGAACTCAACCAACCAATCTACCGAAGGAGGAAATCGGATGTTTGTCCTTAGTCCAACTTCGAGCTGGTCCACAAAGAAGACGCAGAGCCTTCGACGGACTGAAGAAGGAGTGAAGTACAGCTACCTGGGCGAGTGATCCTTTGTGCTATGGATGGAGGTCTCTACAACAACTAGCTATAGATCGTGAGAAGTGTATGTTCATTACTTAGTGAATTACCGGATCTGATATCTGAAGAGTGGACGTAGGACTTAAGGCTCCGAACCACTATAAAATATCCTGTGTCGTTTACAGTTTTCCTTCTTTACGCACTTTACAGTTTTCTAAGTATAGCTTAAACTGCTTAAATTGTTAACTGTCTGCATCTACAAAACTTTTAAAACAATCTGTTGGCAAACGTGAATAGAACTGCTAAAATTGCAAAATAAAACAGTGTCGATTGTTAGCTGAACTGTTTAAGTTAGAGTGCAAGTTTTCGATATTTTTATACTTCCGTTGCACTATATACACCCTCTGATCTGGGACCAACAGTTCTCATGTTAACATCTATTCTCATACAATAATAAATAAGTATATTAAAAATAAGAATGAATCTCATCCATTAGATCTAATTAAATCAATGACTGATATTTAATCAAGCAATAATTAAAACGCAATCAAGCAACAACTGAAATACAATCAAGCAACATTGTAATCAAGTAACAACTAAAACACAATCAAGCAACATTGCAAACGTAATCACGCGGCTTTGTCATTTTATCACGGGGGGATTTTTTATCACCGGATCCAATCCCTATATATATATACAGAGTGGTGATCCTATCACTAGTCCCTTTTAGATAGGAGAAGAGAATAAATCTTGTCCTTTAATTTGATTAAATAAGTGGTCCAGATTGATTCTTAAAATTTGAAATTTAACTTTTATTTTTATTTTAAATTATGATTAAGGACATTTAGGTAAGTTAAACATGAGGAACCACAATAAATTTCATAATCTCTTTCCTATCAAACACACGTATTTTCTCTCTCATCTAATTTCTTTATAAAACTTTAAATAATCATATCTCATTCAATTTAAATTATTTGTTCATGTATTGTATATCAAATTAAAGATAATTTAATTATCTTTCAAACGAAATCACTATTGCATATATTTCAAATAAGATAATCGTAGTGAAAATTAGATATTGAAGTGAAAAAAAAGATATTGCAACTATACAAACGTAGATAATGCATATTTATAAGCTTATATAATGCAACTTACATCTGCAAAAATCTGATAGCCCTATCAAATATAATGTAACTGAACCTGCCTATATAATGCAAATATACAAGCTCTTAAAATGCAACTTAAATCTATAAAATAAAGAACTTTTTCAAATATCAATCACCCTATAAATCGTTATGTAAATTTATAGGCCTAAATAATGCATGTTTAGATACTTATATAACGTAGCTTAAAGCTAATTTGTAAATTTTAAACTATTGGTTATAAAGACATAGTAATAAACGAATCAGAGCGTCAAATCCAATATATTCCATAGCCCCACCTACCAACAACCGAACACCCAATTGAATTACAACTTCATTTTCCCCTACTAGCTTATACTCGTTGTTTTTTTAGAGAATTGGAGAAGTCATTACCTAAATAAAAAGAAGAAGATGAATTTAAAACTCCAAATTCACCATACCACATTTAAGTTGCATTATATAAGTCTGAAACATGCATTATTTAGACCAATAAATTTACATTATAATTTATTAGGTGATTGATATTTTGACAAAGTTATTTATTTATTTTTATTTAAGTTGCATTATATAAACTTGTATATTTGCATTATATATGCCGATTTAGTTGCATTATGTTTGATGAAGATATCAAATTTTTGCAAAACGTAGTTTTTTTCTTTTTTTCAGAAGTAAGTTACATTATATAAGCGTGTAATTATGCATTATCAACACATGTATAGTTGTAGTATCTTATTTTCGCTACGATTATCTTATTTTAAACATATGCAATAGGGATTTCATTTGAAAGATAATAAAACGATCTTTAATTTGATATATGATACATGAAAAAATAATTTTAATTAAGTGAGGTATGATTATTTAAAGTTTTATAATAATGTGGGATGTGAGAGAATAGAGTTAAGAATAAATAAACGTATATGAAGTTTTTGTAAGATAAGATGTGGTCACCTCATGCAAAAAGACTTAAGAACCCAAATAATGCTGAAAATTCTTAATTGTTTAAATCAAATCTACATCCTTAATTTTGAAAATGAATGGATCAGATTTATTCTCTTCTCACATCTGGAGAGGTATTTGTCACTTTAACACACCCCTATATATATAGTTGTAATCATATGTGAACCATCATCCAGCTGATGAGAAATAAGACTACATATTAGCCCTTTATTTTTGAATTTTAATGATCCAGATTATTTTGAGAATTTTAATTTATTATTATTATTTTCCTATTTTAATATGATTGGAGGGTGTTTTTGAAATATATTTTTGGCAATTTATGTTATTCCATGATTAATTCCTAATATCACTCTAGAATGATTTATATTCCATATATCCACGTCGTTCAACCCTCCAAAATTATCAATTTTTTCACCTAAAAGAGAAATTAAGAAACTTCCGACATTCTCACTCCAGTCACAATTTTTCTTCTCCTAGTTGCATCTCTTAGTTCAATCGTATTCCTTTGATCTAATAAAATAAATAATTGTGATAAATTATAATTTTTAAATTTTGAATTGGTTTAATATGGAACTATGGACATTTTCATCCAAATATTATGGTAGTTATTTTTTATATTTATTCTCCTATTTTTTATTACTTTGGTCACTTGTTTTTCTTTTTTCACGTCAATTTTTTATGTTCTCTGTTTTTTTATTTCTTTTATTATTCAGACTATTTTTCTATAACATATTTCTTGATTCATATATTATATTTCATTTTTTATCCTTTATATTTTATTTCTTGATAAATACTAATTTATAGCTTGTTACATTGTATCTTAAAACTTGATACACTTCAATATATTGCTTTATATTTTATTTTTTGATACATTATAACATCTTGCTTGAGAAATCATTTTCATCCATTGTTTGATTCACTATAGCTTATTGTTTGAATGGGCATATTTTATTTCTTGATACACATTGTTTTATTGCTTTGATTATTTTTATCTATGAATTGATACGTTCTATATTATTGCTTAATTCATTTTCATCCATTGCTTGATTCACTGTATTTATTGCTTGATATATATATTATTTTATTGCAATAGATTATTGATAAAGCTTGATATATTATATTTTAATATTTGAATAGATTATTGATAATGCTTGTTTATACCATTATTAATATTTTTAATGTAGTATGATTTTTTAAAATAAATTAATTTTTCCACCAGATGATTATTTATTAAATTATTATTCACATTTTTTATTGTTTGATACATGAAAGTTTACAGCTTGATACATATAATATTATTGCTTGATACATTAAATCTTATTAGTTTCATCTATTGCTTAAATTGCTTGATTTGTTTCCATACTCTAAATATATGCAATATGTATCTCTTTTGAAGGACAATTAAAAAATCTTTAATTTGATATATAATAATAATAATAAAATTACAATTGACAAAGTTATTATTTATTAAAGATTCGTTGTAGTTTCAGAGAATGTAATAATAAGGGGAGAGAATATTAAATTAAAAAATGTGATATATTCATCAAACAATAAAATACAATGAACTAAACAATAAGATAGAATGTATCAAGTAATATAACATAATGTATCAAATGATAATATTTACGAAAATAACCAAATAACTGTTACATGGAATATTGACTAAAATAACCTTTAATTTCAATAATTAAGTGACATTTGACATAATTAAATAAGTAAGAATTAACTCAATTATTTTTTTAAAAACATTCAATGAACAAGATTTATTCTTATTTTTAATCTAAGTAATTTTTTTATAAGATTCAAACACTATATATATATATATATGAGTCCTATAAAATTGAGGGCCATGGGCTAATGTCCTCCAAGCCCACCCTAGGGCTGGCCCTGAAGGATGAACACCTCCATTGAGAATGAATTAAGATTAAATAGTGACCATTAGATAAAAACTAAACATGCCGGTTTTTTTTTTTTAATTTTATAAAATGCGTTCTTCATTAAAACATAATTTGTTCAAGGGTAATTACGTAATTAATTTATATGTATAATCTCTTTCATCTCATCTACAACACACATTTGATTTTTGTCCCAATATTCTCTCTCCTCTATCTTTTTTTAAAAAGAATTTAATAATTATAATTCATTCAATTAAATTATTTTTTGCATATCTTATATTAAATTAATAACAATTTAATTATTCTTCAAACGAAATTCATATTGCATATGTTTGGAGTAAGAAATAAAAATTATTTTTTGATTTCGTGTTATATTACACATTGCGTTCTTCATTATGTTAAGTTATTTACTTCATTATATTTGTCTAATATTTCATTATAAAATATGAGATACTTTTGGTCCGATACCCTAAAATCTTAATAGTTGATAAAAAAATACGAAGGAAGAAGAGAAGAAAGAAAAATAAACTTTGAGTAATCTTGTAATCAACTATTACAAAATTATATGTAAATTTAATAATAAACTATCCTGTCTACTACCCCTATTAATTTTGTAAATACCATATACATAATTACAAAACAAACCTTCATTATTAAAAATAAATAAAAACCACCACTCATGTGGCTTATTGAGAGCTCTTGGATTTTTATTTTTAAAAAAAAAAGTAGTGTTGAGAAGGTCTAGTTCATTTCTAGAAAATAGTAAAATGAATAGTGTTAAGAAGGTTTAGTTTATTTTGGAAAATAATTCTTAAATGAATACATCCCTAAGAATACAAATCCTGATTTTGATCCAATCCAACTCATCATGTAATATAATTGATACTTGCAAGAAATGAAATTCGATCTAACATATTTTAGGCCACGTTAATAAATTCTCTATTCGATCTCATTTTCAATTTTCTTTATTGATTGTTTCTTATCACAAATAATTATAAAACACACACTGAATATATGATTCAATCAAAGTC
>JAPKLW010008849.1:0-12783 GCA_026898455.1 Plectranthus barbatus | reverse complement strand
TATTTTTCTTTTGATCCTTTGACTTCCGTTGCTTGCGATTTCTTATTCATTGCTGAAGGATCTCGAATGCTAACGCCTTAGCATTCTGTTGATATCTATTGTCTAGCGAGCGTTCAGCCGTTTGCTAGTGATCCTTCGTTAGCTTGCTTCTCTAGCAGCTTGTAAGTGCAAGACGAATGCTGATACCGTCTGCTTCATATCTGCTAGGAATTCTTCTTAGCACACTAGTCTATTACAACTCAATGTAAAACTTATACAGGACTTTACAAAGTGTGCTAGACTCTCTAAAGTTCGGCAAATGATCGACCAACTAAATAAGGTTTGATCCAACAAAACCTTTTACAAATAAGTCCTAAGGGAGATTTTAGGAATAATTTCCCAACAATTTCCCCCTTTTTGGTGCGATCAAAGCTTACTATCATTTGCTGACCATAAGTGGAAGAATGTCTGTGTTTTACAGGGTTATGCTACTCTATCAATCTAACACAGAGTTTTTCCAACTAGGTTCGAGCAAAAAAAAAAAATGATTGTAATCAAATTCCCCCTCAACAGGTGCTGGGGAATATTTCTCGATTAAATATAAGTGAATGTTTGCACAAAGGTAATATGCTATAAATTCTAGCACCCATCAAATCAGCAAGCATTCATCAATCAAAATATAATCTCCATATCCGTATACAAAAATAATTGTTGAGTACACCAGAAGTGTAAGTCAACTAGAGCACACCAGTAAAAATCAGAGGTGGACAAAGAGAGTTTGTCTAAGTCTGATCCAATTTTATATATGATATTGCAAGTTTAAGTACAAATTGGATTCAGAAAGTAAAAGATAATGAAAAGATTGGACCTTGATGTTCATGAGCCGGGTGCTGGCTTGTCCTTCTCGCTGTCCGCTGAATTCGATGAGTTGCTTTTCTGGATATCAGCAAACCTCTCCATGGTAAACTTCATGAAGTTCTCAAGAAGATTTGTTCATGTTTCTCTTTCAGCAGCCTCACGCTCCAGTTGTTTAGCCAGCTTCTCTTGTTCCATTGCAATCTTTTGCAGTTGAAGTTCATGCTCCTTTCTTTGCAATTCTAATCTAGCTTCTTGTTCTTTTCTTCTTGACTCCTCCTTCGCCTCTTCTTCTTTCCTCCTTAACTCCTCTTTCTTTGCGGCTAACTCCTCATTTTCTTTTCTTGTTCTCTCTTGGTCAGCCTTTCTTCTTTCTTCCCCTCTTTGATTGCAGCCAAAAAGCTGATACCATAAGCCACCACAGTTTCGGTTAGGGTCGTCTTGGTTTCGGCTAAATCCTTTTGAACAACCTCCAGTCCTGCCTTATTCTCAGAAATAGCCAGCTTGTTCTCAGCAGACTCTGACCGAACATAGGATACATCGCTTCGAACTTCATCAATTTCTCTTCTTAGGTGGGTGGTTGCCTCTGCTACTCTTCTATCAATGGCTACTTGCAAATAAGAGTTAAAGGCTTCAGCTATTTCCGCATTCAATGGAAAGGGTATCTGTAGTGAGGTTATTGGAGTGGCATTGAAGGAAGTAGTCGTAATGAGTTCTTGACTTGTTGGAATAGATGGTTGCTGTACTCGACTAGTACTCGCATCAACATATGCTTGATAACAGACTTCCTCATGCATTATCCGATTAGCAGCATCCAGAATTTGTGCGGTCTCCTGGACAATATGATCCTCTGCTTCTTGAGCTTCCTTGACTATTTCCTGAATATCAATGTTCAGGAATTTGGCCAACTGCATATCTCGGTAGTCAAATTCCAGAGCAGCACGCTCAGTGGCCTGTGCCGCTATTCGAGCTTTGAGTCTCTCTGCCTGTTGAATTTTATACTCCATCTATCGTTTCCTGTAAGCAACAGCAGCTCTTGCTTGACGCTTGGACAGTTCAACCCTGGCATCAGAGTATCCATCGGGTGCGAAGGTGGATTTGGGTAACCCTGCAGTCTTTGTGAGAGAACGGTATTCCCGGATGGCTTGAAGTCTGCACATCACTTGCTTATCCGAGAACTATTTCATCCCCGGAACTTGATCCATCCAATCAAAACACCAACATTCCTCACGTCTCCAGAAGTTTAATCCCTTAGCTGCAAACACCAGTGCTTTTTCTTCAAAACAAAGTTGATGCATGATGTAATCACACTTCTTCCATCGTCGAAACTCTTCTGTTAACAAGCGTCCTTCCGACGTTGATTCATCCAATTCGGTATGGAATAAGTCAGCAATGGCTCTTTCCGTTTCGGATTGAACGAACAACTCTATCTCTTCAGCCATAGGTGTGAGATCAGAGTTGGGCAGTTCTTCAGGATAGACCGTTGCACACCATTGACCGATTCTCCGTAAATGATAGCGAGGTCCAGGCAAGCCATTGAGAGGCACTCGGAGAGGAGTATCTGATCCAGATGTTACCTTCCTCAGGTATTTGGCATTGAAAATCTCCTCAGATTCTCCATCAGAATCAGATTCAGAAATGCAAGATGATTCAAGATCGATGAACAGAGAATCATTCTTTTCGATAGGCGAATGTGAATCATGGAGAAGTGAATCGACCTGTTCTTCAGTACCTCTAGCTCTACTTGATCCTGCATCAGTGAAGGCTCCAGACCTCAGTAATTTTGAGAGATTTTTATCTGATAAGTTCTCTTCTTCAATGATTGTCTGCTGATCAGATGAGGGATTGAGAAATGTTTCCTCTTCTGAAGCAGCTTTCCCTTTTCCTTTCTTCCTGGCCTCGTCTGCTAGGCGTTGCAGTTCATCAGCAGGATCTTCATCATCATTGATCATGGTGATATCTGCTGAAGTGTCTGTCGTGCCCTCGTTCACTGCTGGAATTGGATTTCCTTCAACGACAATATCCACTGTTGTGGATTGATCCACTTGTTCTGCTAATACTTCATCCACTATATTAGACTCTTCGGCTCTGCTAGCATTGACTCCTCTGCTAGCACTGCATTCCTTGTTAGCTTCTTCGTCTGATATAGTATCTTGTGAAGATATAGCACCTTTTCCAATGCTTTTACTTTCTTCGCAGTGTGTTCTTCTAGTTGCGCCTGTTTAGCAGCTCTCTTCTGAGCCATAAACTCTTCAGCAACAGATTTGACTCGCTCGAAGTTTCTGTCTCTTCCTTCGAATGTTAGGTCTCTAATGAATTTCTGATAATCTCTCTTCTCAATTTCCTTGAGGGTGGCTTCGCGCTGTCTCTTCGTTTTCCTTGTCTCCTTAGTGCGCTCTTCCATATTTCTGAGAGATTTAGGAATGTAGTCTGGATCAGCTTCACCGGTTCCCTCAGTGTTAATTTCAGTAGAGTCCTGCTCTGCTGTTACATCAACAACAATTCGATCAACGTCTTCAGCAGACTTCTTCTCTACTTCTGCTTTTTCCAATTCTTCCTTGTCGGTAAGTAATACCAATTTTCTCCTGATCTTCTTCTTTGCTTTAGGTATAGGAGAAGTATCTGTAGTTCTCTTCTTTGTTTGGAATGGTAAAGCCATGTCTCCGAGAATAATCGGATGCTGTTCTGCTTCCCTTGAAGTCATAATATCATTGATCTGATCAGCCGGTAAATTCCCTAACTTCTCGATTTCTTCGAGATTTGTGAAGCAATGCTCTGTTTCAGCATTTTTTCGCAACACTGCTATTTCCTCTTCTGTCATAGGGATGGAGGGTTGTAGTATTTGCACCGCCAAATTTGCTTCATCAGATTCTTCAGGGGATGTAGGTTTATCTTTGTCTACATTGGACTTCCCTTTCAACTTTCGAGGATTCCTGACATTGACCGGCTTAGGCTTGTGTCTTGTTTGAGGAATGTAGTCTGTGGAAAGGAGTGCAACTCCACGATCTACTCCTGTGTTGGTGAACAAAATTTCCAAGAATTTACTAATCTTCAACCCAAAGTTTACATTCGAGGAGAATGTTCCATCTATCTCCATGTGTGCATTCTTCTTGGCATGCTCTGCCCACCGTTCAAATATGAACTCAGCCCAATTACCCTTAACATTATCGTTTAACGCCATCATCACGGCATACTTCTTAGCAGAGAGCTCCGAGTAAGAACCAGCATCGCACTGGAGCATCTTTATTACTATCTCTGCAAGTAGTTTGTATTCATCTGTCAATGTGTTGATTGAGGTGTTAACCTTAAACGTACTTGGTTGCCCTTTCTGTCCTGACTTTTTCCAGCGATTCCAACTCCTTTCCATTTCAGCTCCATCATTCACCTTATATTGAGAGATTTTGGTTCCAAAATTTCGAAGTCCAAAAATTCGAGACAACAACTCAGCATTCACCTCTACAATATTCCCATACACACATGTCCTAAACAACTTCTGATCATCACTCATAACTGCTCTAGCATAGAATTCAGCAACCATATGCGGATGAAATTGATCAGGTTCAGCAGTGAGATACTTTACCAGTAACTCGGAATCAAGGAGATTTAGGATCCACTTGGGAAAGTGTTTGCTGGCGAGAGGCATGTACAGAATCCTGTCTTTCATGATCTGGGCCACTCGTCTCCGTTCCGCCGAATGAGTGGACAGCTTCTTCTGTCTGGCCATAGTCACTAATGTGCAGTAAGGAATGGACTCATCAATGTCTTCCTTCTTCTCTATTCCAGTGAAACCGGGTGCATGTCGTACATGCAGGGGTGAGCAGGCGGTGGAGGGATAGATAAATGAGGGTTGTTGAAATTGAATCGCTTCGGAGTTTCCAGTTGGTAAAGATTCTGTATTTGGTGAATGGTTTGACTCTTGACTTGAGGAGGTTGGAGAATTTTGGTTTGAAGCCATGGTTGGGTATCTTAGGAAGTTTGTGGAGGTTGGAGAGGGTTTTGCAGGGATGAGAGATGAAGGGTTTCGAAAAAAATGGTAGAGATTTAAAATCTAATTAGTGGGTAGAAGATTTCGGAGTACGAGAAGAGATTGACGATGAGGATTGTATGCACTTTAATTTCAATCAACGGTTGGGGTAGGGAGTGAGATCGTGTGAATATGCACGTCTTCAAGAACTTGAGTGCTGGTGACGTGGCTCAGCCCTATTCGTTGCCACCGTCTGCGTATATTAAATGCGCCTCATCATGAAAGGTACTCTTCCGCGCCTGATTTGAAATCTTCAGTAGCCAAAATTAGTAGAGATGATCAGAAACTACCACGTATTCCAACGTAGCATCATGGGGCGTATATAAAATTCAATTTCTTGCATAGCTTTTCATGTATAATCGACATTTCTTTTGATTTGACCTTCACTTAAAGCGATTACTGTTCTCCTCAATGCAACCGTTCGTATTCCGATATCAGCAGTAATCATAATTATTTCTTTAAATAGGATGGGCAAACGATTCAATGGTACAATCTCCTTGTGTACACTCTTCTAGCGATCGTTGCAATTCTTCTCATCCTTTCTAAAAGAAATCCTTCCTTCAGAAGAAAATGGAATTATCCAGTACACGCTTCGTTCCTCAACACAGGATCCTCTGTGATTCCGGTTTAAATGAAGAGTATGAAACAGAGTACCATGTAGCGGAGGGGGTTATGTCAAGGCTTCATGCGAGTGGCGTGGGCAGATTCGTATCCCTGACCCTTCATACATTCCACAGAGGACTACTTCAGCAGTTTATCCGATCATGCAAACCCATCGGAGACTCCATTGTTGGTGTCTTCAGGGATCAATTGGAGATGTGGACGGTGGATACTTTTGCTTCAGAATTCGGTCTACCGAGAGGGCCAATTTTCGTCCAGGACTATTGCAACGATGAAATAGCTCCGGAGTGGTCTTCATGGATGAAATGGAGGCGTTCATCCGATCTTGAATTCTCGCCGACTCCATCAGCATATGAATTGCAGACACGATACCAGGTTCTCTTCGAGATAGTCTGTGGTATGGTGGTGGGAGAGAATCCTGAGAACATGATATTCTCTCGTGATGTATGGAGAGCCATGATGGCTATTGACGATAGGGCGAGTGTTGACTGGGCTAATTTCATCTATCAGAGAGTGCGGCGAAGTGTTCAGCAGTTCCCGCATCTTCATCTCCCCTACGGAATGCCATTGAGTTGGTTGTTTGAGCAGCGATATCAGGATCTTACTCTAGGTCCCTCGAACCTTCGAGGAGTAGATTTTTATCCATTTGTGCCTTTGTCACCCTTCTGAATTGGTTGTACTCTCTGTTTATGTAAATATTTTTGTTGATCTATATAGGATGATGTCTATGTTTCATTTGAAACAATCTCATATATACTCACTCAATATCAAATATCTGCTTGATAATAACCTTGTGATAAGCAAATCTCATGATGAAATCTGTATTAATTCTGCTGAGTATACTTCTGCTAAGGTCCTAGCAGATGGATGTTTGGTAGCAGAGTTATATGTTCTGCTGAAAACGTAGCAGATACCACTTTTAAAAACATGTAGCAGAGTTCTCGTTATCTAGCAGAGATATCATTTCTAGCAGAGTACTCAACCTCTAGCAGAGTTCTCATCTCTAGCAGAGATATCATTTCTAGCAGAGTACTCAACCTCTAGCAGAGTTCTCGTCTCTAGCAGAGATATCATTTCTAGCATAGTACTCAACCTCTAGCAGAGTTCTCGTCTCTAGCAGATGGAACGACGACCTTCAATGCGTGCGTCTCTCCATGCGTCGATTATTTTCAAGAAACACTTTGACCGATCTGACGTGGCGTCTGTCCATTCATCGTATAACAGATGATCATTAACTCTTGTTGACTGAATCGAATCGATTCTCAAGAAAAGAGTTATGATTTTTCCTTTATAAATACCCTTCTTGTGAATAACTTTATCACCACAAGAACTCTTTTCTGAACTTTTCCCTTATTTGTTCAAAAAATCTTCGAGAAAATGGATTCACCAGGTCAATCTCTGGAGTTGCGCCGAAACCAGATTCTTCATGAGTCTGGTTTGTACTCCCTGTATGATAACAATCCTATAGTGGCAGAAACCGTTATGTCGAAGTTGAATCGAAGTGGATTGACCCAATTCGTCACTGCCACTCCAAGATGTTTCCAAGGTGATGTTCTTCGAGAATTTATCGAGGGCTGCTCGATGGAAGGAGACGCCATCTCTGGTTCTTTCCGTGGCAAATTGGTCTGCTAGTCACCGGACTTCTTTTCCCGACGATTCGGCCTTCCCAGAGGTTCCGGGTCAGTATTCGACTACCGCGTGACGGACATCGCCCCTGAATGGTCAGCGTGGCAGAAGTGGAGACGATCTCCTTTGTCTGAATTTTCCCTTTCTGTCTCAGCATACGATCTGCAGATTCCTTATTGGGTTCTCTTCCGTGTTGCTAACAATATGTTGAACGGAGAGGGTCTTGATGACACTTCCTTTGCAAAGGAAACATGGCAGATCATGATGGCTATTGATGATGGGGTCGAGGTCGATTGGGTGAAATACATCTTCGACAACGTTCGAGATTGTGTCCAATATCACCCTGCTGTGCCTCTGCTGAATGGAATGCAGCTTAGCTGGCTGCTGGAGCAGAGCTTCCCTCGGATAGCAGAAGGGCATTCGAACCTTGTAGATACGGACTTCTTCCCGTTTAAGCCTCCTTCTTCCTAGAATAGCAGTCATGTTGTTGTTTTCAATTTTCTCATCTTCCTTTGTAATGACGTTTGTCAATGAATGAAAGGATGTATGGATTCTGCACAACTATATGTTGTTATCTGTTATTTGCTGAAAAATCACAACCAAGTTTTGCTTAGCATTCTTAGTATTAGCAGATTGCTATGATGAATATTCTTCAGCAAATGTATTCATATTCCAGAATACTTAACGATGTCTTCATGAAATCCAAGAGATAAAGATAAGAATAACATCTCATTCAATACTCTGTCTCGGATATGCTTGCAACAGTATCCTAGCAAACTGTCTTGTGATTGTGTTAAATTTCTGTAGCAATCCTCCTGTGTCTGATGTAAGCTACAATTTTCTACACAGGGTCATCAAGTGCTTTCATTTAAGACGATAGGTTTCTGTCTTAATCAATGGATTTGGAATATCCTTTGGTGTCTTCTTTGAGCATTCGTGGAAGATAATGCTATAATACTCAGGTAGGTCGACTTGCCGTAAATAGCTTTATCAAGACAGGTGGTGTTTCCCAACTCGTCGAGACTCCTCGACTTCCGCCCTCTGAGTTGAGTTGACAAGACACTTTTTGGGAGAATGTTCCCTCTGAGGAGAGAACCACAATCTTGCTATATAACATCCCACTTGTTGTCTTGGACTCCATCTCTTCCACTCCACTTAGCATAGCATTTTCTTGTTTCAAAAATGCATCACGTTACCATTGCTCCAAGCGATTTAAGCGTTACTCGCAACCAGATTCTTCATGAATCAGGGTTGTACTATGAATATGGAAACAACTGTCGCGTTGCAAATTTTGTTATGGGGGCTCTTCATGAGAGTTGTTTGACCCAATTTCTGATGACTATTCCATCACGTTATCAGAAACGACCTCTACAGAGCTTTATCTTCAGATGTCAAACCACTGATGACACCATTTGGGGCTTCTTTGATAACCAAGTGGTTTGTTGGACTCCGGCCCTCTTCTCTCAGAAGTTTGGCCTTCCACGGGGTCCCATTCACGTTATGGATGTCTACCGCCATATGACTGCTCCAGAGTTCGGCTACTGGGATAAGTGGAGGCAGTCAGACAACTATGACTTTTCACCAACTCTATCATGCTTGGAGTTGAAAGAGGAGTATAGAGTCCTCTTTGACATTGTTAGCAATGTCACTTTTGGAGTTCCTGCTGACAACTACGTGTTCAACCCAAGGATCTGGAGGGCCATGATGGCCATTGATTCGGAGATGAAGAACGTTGACTGGGCAGGGTTCTTCTTTGAGGGGGTGAAGGAGTGCATCGATCTCTTTCCTCAGGTTCTGCTGCCAACTGCCATGCAGCTGAGTTGGTTGCTGGAGCAGAGGTTCCCTCATCTTGTCTCCGAAGGCATTCCTTTGATGGGATTTGACTTTTATCCCTTGAGGGCTCACTTTCCTAACTCGGGTTGAAGAATGTTTCAAATTCTCCTCCTTTTGGCGTCCACAAAAATATTGTTAGATTTGTAGCACATGATGGTGTAGGGTTGAATATATCTGACATTTCTATGTTGTGAAGTTGTGTAGCTTTTGAAGTCTGTCGTCCTTCTGTTGAATGAATATGCTAATTTAGATCCCTTCTTTTTGTTTATCTTCGTGTAGACTCTTTTCAACTGTTTTCATGACATTTTTCAACATTTCATAATGTAGTAATGTCAAGATATTTTCAGCAGGCCGAAGAAATAGCATTCAGAATGTAATAACCATCAAACAAATTTCAAGAATCTCCACATAGAAAGAATGAGAGCTAGGCCTCATTCATCCACATCTTCATCTAATTCCGTCAATCCCAGCTTTAAGCATAATTCTTTAAATCTGGTTTCTGGAAGAGGCTTTGTAAATATGTCTGCTATCTGTTCTTCGGTGCCTATATGGAGAACATCGATATCTTTCTTTTCTTGATGATCTCGTATGAAGTGATGACGAATATCTATATGCTTGGTTCGAGAGTGGTGGACAGGATTCTTTGTGATGCACATGGCACTATTGTTGTCGCAGTAGATAGGCACACATTCAGGAGAGATCCCGTAATCTTGTAGTTGTTGCTTTATCCAGAGGATTTGCGAGCAACAACTAGCAGCAGCCACATACTCTGCTTCAGTGGTGGAGATAGCAACAGAGTGCTGCTTTTTGCTGAACCAACTTATAAGCTTGTGTCCTAGAAATTGACACGTGCCACTCGTGCTTTTCCTGTCGATCTTACATCCTCCAAAATCAGAATATGAATATCCACTCAGAGCGAGACTATCTTCTCTGGGATACCAAATTCCTAGTCCTTCTGTACACTTCAAATAGCGAACAATTCTCTTAGCAGTATCAAAGTGGGCCTTCTTAGGCTTGGCTTGATACCTAGCACATAATCCCACGGCATACGAGATATCTGGTCTGCTAGCAGTAAGATATAGTAGTGAACCTATGATCCCTCTGTAAAGAGTAGGGTTCACATTATCTCCTTCTTTCTCAAGAGCAGCAATGCATGTTGTGCTGATAGGTATGCGCAGACTCTTGGTCTTCTCCGGACAATATTTAGCAATTAAGTCACGAGCATACTTCTTCTGATGGATGAATATTCCCTCTTTGGATTGTTGAACTTGCAGTCCAAGAAAGTAAGACATCTTCCCCATCATGCTCATTTGAAAATGGCTAGTCATGAGATCAGAGAACCTATCACATAGATCTTGATTCTTTGATCCAAAGATTATGTCATCAACATATATTTGAACTAGCAGAATGCTATCTCCATCTTTAATGCGAAAGAGAGTTTGATCTATCCTCCCTTTCTGAAATCCATTATTCAATAGAAATTTAGACAAAGTTCCATACCAGGCTCGTGGTGCTTGCTTCAGACCATATAGTGCCTTCTTGAGCCTGTAGACTTGATTGCCTTGCTCAAATCCCGGAGGTTGCTCGACATAGACTTCCTCCTTGAGCTCTCCATTTAGAAAGACACTCTTCACATCCATTTGCATTACATCGAATCCATGGTATGCAGCATATGCCAGAAATAGGCGGATTGCCTCTAGTCTTGCTACTGGGGCGAAGGTTTCATCATAATCTATGCCTTCACATTGTCTATATCCTTTGGCCACAAGACGTGCTTTGTTCCGAACCACAAAGCCTGATTCATCCTTCTTGTTCTTGAATACCCACTTTGTGCCAATAACACTCTGGTGCTCTGGTCTGTCAACTAGTTCCCACACATTGTTTCGTGTGAATTCTGCAAGTTCCTCTTGCATTGCGTTCACCCAATCTGGATCTAGCAAAGCCTCTTCGATTTTCTTGGGTTCTTCATTAGAGATGTAACATGCTAGCATAGCATTGTCGTTTCCTTGTCTGATTAGGATAGGATCATTTATGTTTCCAAGAACACCGTCTAAAGGATGCGCACGTAGCCATGTAGGTCTGATACGTGCTGGAATTTCAGCAACCGGTGCTCCTCCTTGGTGGATTTCATCAGGGACATTCTCTTCCTCATTGTCTTCATTCTCCCGGTGCTCAGCAACTGGGACATTGTTAGTTTCATCTTCTGCGTCTGCTACAGGGACCTCAGCGTCAGGAATGACATTGATAGGTGCAGCATCTGCTGGGATTTCAGCAACCGGTTCTTCTTCGATTGGAATCTCAGCAACTCCTTTGCTAAGATCTTCAGCAGCCTCCACATCACCTTGATCATCAAGAATTCCTTCGACGTCTAAATTTTCATTTAGATGTATTGTGGAAGTGGCCTCAGCATGATCATTAGCATCACTGGCCTGGTCAGCAGTTTGGGTCCCTGCTGTGTGCGTCTGATTTGGATTGCATTCATTCATAGACTTAGTCGGATCAATACGCATATTCTCGAAAGAATTTAAGAATGTTTGATCATTGACATCATTAGTCTCATGATTGTTATCCTCATTTCCTTTGTTTTCTCTGCGCACTAAAGTAGACTCATCAAAAATAACGTTGCATGTTATTTCCACAATACCAGTAATCTTATTCAATACCCTATAAACTTTATGAGTGGGATGTCCATAACCAAGAAGTACACCCTCATCTGACTTAGGTGAGAAGGTATTAAGTTTAGATTTTCCGTTATTGTGAATATAACATGTAGAGCCGAATGCACGTAGATGAGTTATGGAGGGCTTACGACCGTTGTACACTTCGTAAGGAGTCTTGTTGAATCTGCTCGTGATAGCACTCATATTCTGTGTGTAACAGGCTGTCATGACTGCTTCCCCCCAGTACTTAGCAGGAAGTTTGGAATCTGCTAACATTGAGCGAACGACTTCCTTCAGCGTCCGATTCCTTCTTTCTACTAAACCATTCTGTTGAGGAGTCCTTGCTGTAGATCTTTCATGTGATATTCCAGCTTCAGCACAGAAATCCATCAACACTCCATTACAGAATTATGTTCCATTGTCAGATCGAATTCTCTTTACAGTAACTTCTTTACTATTTTGCTCCTTGAGAATCAGTTCTGGCAGGATGAGTTTCACCTCGTCCTTTGTCTTTAACAGATGTACCCATGCGTACCTGGAGAAATTATCAACCACCACTAGTGTATACAAACGTTTACTTACAGTGGGTGGAGTGACTGGACCGAAGAGATCCATATGAAGTAACTCTAGAATCCTTTGTGATGTTTTTTTTTCGGGATTTGACTTAAAGGATGATTTGGTCTGCTTCCCTTGTTGACATGATTTGCATATTCCTTCCTTGCGGAAAGTTTCATCGGGCAGACCTACAACAAGCTTATTCTTGGCAAGGTAATTAATAGTTTTAAGGTTTAGATGATTGAACCTCTTATGCCATAGCCATGTTGTTTCTTCTTTGTTTAGAGCTAGAAAGCAGGAATGTTGTTGACCGATTTGCCAATCAACAATATACAAGCCACCCTTGCGGATGACTCTTAGTTTTACTTCTCCTGAAATAGCATCAGCAATAATACAACCAGTATTCATAAAAGATACGATATACCCGTTTTCACATAATTGGCTTATACTGAGTAGATTGTGCTTCAAGTTGGAGACGAGTGCTACATTGACGATTCTTAATCCGTTTCTTTCAGTGCATCCTCTTCCAATGACTTCTCCTTCACTGTTGTCTCCGAACTTGACCTTGGGACCGTTAAGTAGTCTTCTTATGTCTGAGAATAGTTCTTCGTTCCCGGTCATATGAGCAGA